>VMDR010036646.1:0-10443 GCA_007922815.1 Macrotus californicus | reverse complement strand
CAGTCTCCAGGCAGTAGTCCAGGCAGGGTTCACAAGGGGGTAAGTGGGTAATTGCTTCTTGGGGATGTTGGGGGAGAGTCCCCCAAGTCTAAATTCAAGAGCAATTCCAAAGAACTGGCATGCAGACTTATTCAAATTCATAAGAGCTTGAATAGGAGAAACTTACCTACATGGGCAAAGCAGCTGCTCCCAGGGATAGCCGATGGGGGAAAAAATCCACACCCTTCCCAGGACAGGGTCCCTTTTTATAGGGGGTTATAGTGGAACCACATGGTGGGTGGTCACCTAGACCACCAGAGAGAACAATGCATCCCCACATTAACAGGTAACATCACACAGTTATCCACCCTGTACACTCATTCACCCCCTTCCTGGGGGCATGATGTTTATTTGGGGCAGCATTCCATTTCCCAGATGCCTTTGCTGCTGGAGCTATATTGCATCTAAAGTAAGTTCCCCTGCGTGGGGTCACTTAGCTTCTATTTACCCTACTTCTGGGAAAAGGCCCCCGTTTTTACTGGGGAATGCACCATGACTGTCTCCCACCGCAGTCTCTATGGTTTTTGAAAGCTAACCACCACCACTCCCTGGTCAGTCAGAGCCATCCATCATTCCGATCTCTACCACAGGCTCGGGAACGCACAGGACACCCTATCAAAGCCAGAGAGAATCTATGAGACTTTGATGACAAATCTGAACTTGAATTTTCATGATGTGGAAAATGACTGCCTCGGGCTCTGCCGCATACATAGGTGAGTGCCGTCTCCCCAAAGAACGCCACGCTATGGACACTTTGTAAGGTGGGCTGTGTGTTCGTTGCACAGAAACATAGGTCTATCCCTGTTGGTGGCGAGAAGAGCACCGGTGCTGGCTTGGCAATCTTGGTAGTTGAGTTCTCACTAGGAAAGAAGTTGGAGCCAAGGCTCAAACTATGAGGTAGTTTGTTTAGAGAATCACAGAAGTAGAAGAATGGGCTCAGGAAACAAGATACAGAGGCAAAAGAAGGGGTGCTTGGTGCTTAGGAGAGAGAAGGGTGAAGGTAATGTGGCTGGGGGGGGAATTGAAGGAAATGGGGAAGGTAGCAGTGTGCTCCAGGGAATGATTTGCTCCCAGGCCTATGGGCTGTTAAGGGTGGAGATTTTAGGGGAGTTCTCAGGAGAGGATCTTAATAGAATATTCATCAGCTTTCCAGGTATGTCCCTTCTGGGCCATGGTCACCAATCGGTTGGTGCCATTAGTCAGGGCAGCCATGGCGTCTCTTGTCTGGTTTTGTTGCTTTTGGGGGTCCTAGAGCTAAACCACAACTGAGGTCTAGATGTATTTGATTCAGGTCAGAACCTCACCATCCTGGGGGCGTAATGCTTAAGGGTTATTCTCCAGCCCCCTGTTAATTTCTTCTAAAGGGGTCTAACCTGCATGACCAGCAATATGCTGGGGGAGGAAAGGTTTTCTGGGTGGCGGGTCCTTGTTTTTCTGGTTTTGCCTGTTGCTAGGCAGCCAGGGCTTTCTGTCCTTGTGACCATCAGTACCTAACATGAACCTGGTTCTAGGGATATCAATACTCATTTTAGTTCTTGGGTCAGGCTGAATAAGGCCACATGTCTTACTCAGAGATCATTCCCAAACCGGAAACCTACTGAACAGCTCAAGCAAATGAGGGTCTGTTGTATGGATCCAGGAATCTTACAGAACCCAGCTGAGAACCCAAGATTAGTCCCTGTAGCTTCTCCCTCCATTTCTCTGGGATGTTAAATCTCTGGTTTCTGCTTCTTTTTAAAAATGTTTTTTATTAATACACTATATTAATAGGTCTTAGAAGAAAAAATAACATAATATCTATCTCCATAAATACTGAAAAATCTTTAACAAAATTCAACACTCAAGAAAATAATAGTTGGCTACTTCCTCAATAAGATAAAATACAACATATATACTTAAATCCCAAAGCCAAAATCTTTTTTTAATATACTAATAGTTACTGTGAGTTTTCTTTTATTAAATTGAGATATAATGGACATATAGCATTGTATCCATTTTTGGTGTACAAATTATGATTTGACATATGTATATATTGCAAAAGGATCGCCATAATAAGTCTAGTTAACACCCATCACCGCACACAGATACAAATTTTTTTCTCATGATGTGAACTTTCAAGATCTACCCTCTTAGCAACCTTCGAATATACAACACAGGACTATAAACTACAATCTCATGCTGGATATTACACCCCAAGGACTCATTTATCTTATAACTGGAAGTCTGCGCCTCTGTCTGCTTCTCTCTGTGCTTCTTTTTCCCTTCCTTTCTGTCCACAGACTGACTTTTCTGTTCACTCGTCCATTTCAGGGCCACTCAAACTTCTTCCAAAATGGCACTGTAATCACTCAAGTCAGCAGGACGTCCCAGCTGAACCCCGACCACTTCCCAAGGCCCAGTTGTCAGAAAAGAAGTTCAGGGGTCTACCCTCGGTTCAGTCAGCTGCACCCAGGCACAGCTCACCGGGCATACAGACCCGCCCACCTTTACCGTCAGTAGAGCAGCTTCTCCAGGAAGAGAAATGGGCTAAAAAGAAAAAGGAAAGTCTAAAGAGAAAAAAACTGCCATGGAAAGAGGAAACTGCCTGGTTTAATGCTGCCACTTTTCCAAGTCTGTCCAACAGAGGACACGTTTGAGCCACCGGGACAGAAACCTTGGGTAGCCTCTTTGGTGCTTCTTGGGTCTCACAGGAGCAGGAGGCACCCCCGCCACCCCAACCCTGGTGTGGCTGAGTGAGTGAGCCCACCTGGGCCAGAATCCTTACCCTCCTAATTCTGCAGCTTTGTCCACAATCTCTTGCACACCTGGTATGGAAACCACCACTGCAAGGGTTGCAAGAAATGCTGTCTTTTCTGGAAAAAGGACATTGAATGGGACTAAATCCGTTTGGCTCTCTGCCCTCTGAGCTTCAGCGGCCAGCACTATCAGCAGCCCTTTTTCCCTCAGTACAAATAATGGCTCTATTTTGAGTAAAGGTATGTATGAACCCAGGAGGCGACGAAAAGTACAAGTTAGAGAATTATCATTGTCACCGTCCTCCCCCATCAGCACATCATGCACAGTGACAATTTCTATGAGCTTCATATGCTAAAAGGATCATCTCTATTGCAAATGGAGAGCCACCAGCACTGCTCCTGGGTCCCCTGTAGGATACCAGACACAAGTCATCACCTAGCCCCTGGGGTCCCCTGGAGAGGCGGGGAACATCATTTCTATTTGCTAAATAGAAGACATGGAAATGCTATGAGATGAGGCTAGGGCAACGCCCACCTGTTCTTTGGACAACCAGTCAATTCAGCATCAAAGAAAAGCTCAGTGCACCTGGATGCCTTGCTGTCAACATGTAAAACAGAGTCACAGAAGGAACGCAGAACAGAGGAGAAGGTTTAGCTCCTGTGGGAGTCCTTTCCTGTTTAGTTAGGCATTGTTTCATCAGAGGACTCCTTTGTAAAGAACCTGTCACTTCTGATTTCAAGGCATATAAAACAGATGTGGCACCACTCACTAGCCAGGTGACCTTGAGGAAGTTACTACAACTCTCTGTACCTCAGTTCCCTCATCTGTAAAGTAAAAAGGAATACTATAGCATCCACTCTATTGGGCTTTGTGGATTAAATGAGCCAACACAGGTGAAATATTTAGAATTAGTGCCTGAAACATAAGAAGACTATCAATAAGGACTATCAATAGGTATTATTCCTATTATTTATCTAGATGTATAGGAGAGAAACTGAGACAAAGAATGGACTCACTACTCAGAAAAAATAATATATGCTGATAAGCACTCTGGCTATTTGAATGGCAGCATCAGGAGAAATTTGAAATCACTTGAAGAACAGAAGAGTGATTTCTCAGAGTTGAAATGAAGCTCTCTTTATTTGCTTCTGCTAATTAAAAAATTAGAATTAATGACACTTAAATTCTACAGTCAAAATGGTATGGCTATGTATTGGCTGAATGAATTCCCTTATGAAATGAATTCTAAAATGTTACCTCTTATAAATCATGAATGCCATCTTCCTTATTCTTGTATGAGCTTTACAAATAATTTTTAAGATCAGTGTTTATGTTCTGATCTATAGGTTGTGTGATAATTTTTGGCCAGAAAAAATAAGATTCTAGGTTTCTGACTTATATATATACTTCCTGTAACCAGAAAAAAAATACTTTTTATTTAAAATTGACAGTGATTAGTGGCTTCAATTGTACTTTAAGTTCACTTCTGACCTCTTTAAATGTCACTCTGTATGAAACTGTCCATCAGAATTCTCCATCTGAATGCCGCTTCCTCAAACAATATTTAAAAAACTAAACCTGGCATCCATCCTTTTCCTTCCAAATTTAATCTCCCCTTCTCCCAGGATTCCCCATCTCTGGGGCTGACACTATTCTCCATCTGGTTTCTTCAGCCAACCAATCCCACCAACTTTGCTTCTTTAATCTCTCTCAGATCTTCGAATCCACTTTTTTCTCTGACACCTGCCCCGTTCCTCAGCCTTCAACCATCCACCATCAACCATCAACTCTTTAAACAGCCTCCCAAACAAACGTCTTCCCAAAACAGTCTTCTCTCTCCAGCCTTGACACCTTTAATCTGTTCTCTGCATGGATGCCCGAGTAACTTTCTAAAATGGAAATCCAACCATGTAACTCTCTTGCCTATATAGCCTTGGATAGCTGCCTTGGGCTTCTATTACCTATTGCTGTGTAATAATCACCCCAAAACTAACCACATGATTTGCTTTTTGCCTGGACTCCCACATTTGCCTGATTGTAGGGGAAAGTTTTCCTGGGCTGGTAGGTCCAAAAAGAGCTCACTCACATAACTGAGTTGACCTGGAGCCTCAGTCATTATCCATTGACTTCCCATCTTACTTCCAGTAGGCTGGACCATCTTACTTACAACAGTCTCATTTGAAACATTTGAAGACACTAAAAGCAGAGACTTCAAGGCCTCTTGCTGTCCAGCCTTGAAAGTCACATAACAATGCTTCCTCCATATTTTTATTGTGACAAATGGCAAGCCCTGTCCAGATTCCATCAAGGAGGCTCCTCCCCTTGACGGAAGGAGTGGCAAGGTCACATACACATGCTCATGCAAAGGGATGTGCAGACCAGGTCAGGAGGAAAATGTGTCTGTATTTTGTAGTCTAAGACATGTTCATAAACTGAATGCTTTCCAAAGGGGATGGGGCGATATCAGAGGGACCTTGGCCACTCCATTGGCCCCGATGAAACCCAGGAGGCCTAGGACTGTGGCTAGCTGCAGTCAGAGAGAGGAGGGACCTGATGTTCCATTGACAAGAAGGTGCTGTGCTTTCCCCTGTAATCACCATTCCCAACGTGCTGTGAGCCACGGCAGCTACAGGGAGGGGTAGAAAGGAAGTATCCGAGATCGCCATCCATTTTCTGGACCGATTTATTTAATCTCATGGGATTTGTGTTCAAAATTCCCCAGTGTTAGGAAGTGAGAACATTTATCAAACTAAGCACTGTGTATTTTGCTCAGATATCCTGCTTTGATTCCTATCCATCAGAAACAATAACATCAATAACCACAGCAAATGACAAAGGGCAATTTCTGAATGGTATCAGGGGTTTTTTTTTATTGATTTTTGCCTGCTATAGAAAGTCCAGGTGGATGTAGAGAAGAAAATAAATGTCTCCCGTAATCTCATAGCCCAGAGCTAAGCACTGTCAGGAGTTAGGTGTGTTTTTAACTAGCCATCCAAAAGTCATGTTCATTAGAGATTCTCAACCTTCCTGAGTTGCAACATGAAATATGCAGCATCTCTGGTTTTGCCAAGGCTGCGGGTTTCTTGGCCTATAGCATCTGCTCTAAGTCAAGCCCAGAGTCAAGTTGGGAGCCAAGCCCCAAAATGGATGTGCAAGCCACACTCGACAAGGAGAGAGTGAGTCCATCCAAGGACAAATCAAGCAAATGAATTCTGGGGAGACAGGAACAGCAGTCACCAGTTCTGCTATGCTGCTCGGTGTGGCTGGAAGGAGCAGCAGGGAGACCATCCAAACTGCTGTGGATGTTCCTCCCCAGAGCCTGGAGCTTCCTGCTGCCCAAAAGCTAGGAGGCAGGACAGTTGGAATTAGTCACACCTCCCAGCCAGATTGTGGGTCCCCTCAGTGAGTTATAAAAACGGCGTTTTCCCTGGCTGGTGTGGCGCAGTGGATTGAGTGCTGGCCTGTGAACCAAAGGGTCGCCGGTTCAATTCCCAGTCAGGGCATATGCCTGGGTTGCAGGCCAGGTCCCCAGTAGCGGGCATATGAGAGGCAACCACCCATTGATGTTTCTCTCCCTCTCTTGCCCCCTCTCCTCCTTACTCCCTAAAAATAAATAAATAAAATATTTTTTAAAAAATGACTTTTCACATTGAGCAATAAATTAGTTCAGGCAGCCATTCTGGAGGGCAAACGGGGACTCATGCTTTAGGGTGCACGCCAACACTTCTGTCCACACTGGGGTGAAAATAATTCACCAGCGCCTTTGGGCGTCAGCAGAATGGGCTCAGAGCATGCTTTTCAAAAGATGAACACCAGGCTTAGGGAGGAGAATTGAGCCATTAAAGGTTCCAGTAGACTAAGCGAGAGGAAATGAGTTTTTGGTTTTATTTAGTCGCTCTAAAGAGAAAGACTGATTCCTAATAAAAGCAAAGTTGTCAACACAAATGAAATTCCAGGAGCTGAATGTGTGTGTGTGTGCTGTTTCAGGACCAGGCAGTGAGAAAATAAGGAATAGAGAATAAACACTTTCAGCCCAAGGTCTTCCATTTAGCAGATGGTAAGCTGTAAGAAATATGAGCACCATATTTAGCCAAAACTATGCATCAGCCCAAGGTTATATTTGTAATGACACCCTGTATCAGCTTTGTGCCATCGTTCAGGTTCCTTCTTGGCAAGATGAGGACCCAAAAGGGTGACTGAATACCCCAGTTTTCAGAAATAGTGCCACCCACAAATTTTGTTCTCTGAAGAAACATTGGCTATGTTTTTATACGATACTTAACTGCTGATTGATTTTTGTCAACTTCAGCAAAAAATCCAAACCAAATTCTCTTCTAGTATTGACTTAGCTATTGAGTTGTTTTTGCTTTTCTGCCAATGATTTAATACATAATTAAATTGAATTTTGTCAATGCCACAAACTGTTTTTTGTCTCAGTTATCTTAAAGGGTCATTTAAATTTTTTTTCTTTAGTCTATGTTATTTAAATTTTAAGCCATTTCTTTTTTTTTTTTTTTTTGAGAAGATTGATTTCATCGGTAAGAATATTTGTCCACCATGTCAGAGTCACAAAAGTAGATCTTTTCAAGGAACTTTACAATGATTTTTCCATTTAAGAGCTTCCTTTCTGGTCGGGCATATAGGAAAATCACACTAAGAGAATGCAGTAAACTCTATATGACAGGCTATAACCATGTGCGGTAGCTGTGGCTGGGGACAGTCACATACCTCCACACCATCCTTGAGGGCAGGCAGGCCCCTGTGATTTGTTTCAGTCAGCGAAATATGACCAGAAGGGATGCGTTGTTTCCAGTAGAATCTGTAAGAGCTTGAGAGTAATTCACACTTTTTCCACCTCGTGTATCCTGACACCTAGAGGTCTGATTCCCACATGCCGGTGATGAGCAGAGCTCCCATTGGAAGATGTTTGTCAGCACAGCATAACCTAGCCTATCCTGACTCTTCAATACAGAAATGTGTGATGGAGACTCTTTCAATGCTGAGAAAGAACACCTTAGTCAGGATCCTAGGTTCAAGTCTCAAAATCTAGTCTGAGTAGATTTTAAAACGACAGATGTATTTTAAAGTATGGCTGGGCAGAAAGGCTCACAGGAGTGATGGAGAATTGGAGAACAAAGCTTGGAGAACAGGTCGGAACAAAGGGATTTCCCCACAGCACTGGGCAGCAGAAAATATAGGCTTCCCCCAGACATTCTAGTCTACTGCGCTTATATAGCAAGACTGCCCATCTCTCCTTCACTCTTCAAAAGCCCAGAGAGAATGCCTGAGCATTCACACTAAGTCACATGTCCTCACCCACAGGGAAGAATTCCTAGTACATGGAGATTGCTGTCAAAAGGTTCTTGGAAACTGCAACTTTCAGCAAAATGATGTACAGTGAAACCGATTATACCGTAGGCTATTTGCTGTAAATAAGGGTTAAGTTTCTACAGCATGTTTCTGGTCACGAAACATCACCAAACTTCTAAATAAAGACCCCAAGACACTTCAAATATTAAACATTGAAATACATGTGAGCTATATTTTTAAGAAAAATAAATAAAAACAGGTCATTATTTTCCAGCCTGTTATCCCAGTTCAGGGCTGCGGTGGCCAGAGACTGCCCAGGGTGTGAGGCAGGATCTCATCCTGACATGCCTTCCTTTGTCACATCACACACACCCGCACTCACTCAGTGAGGACCATGGAGACATGCAAGTTCAACTCACATGCACGTGTTTGGGATGAGGGAGGAACCCAGAATCCCTGGAGAAAACCCACACAGACGTGGGGAGAACATGCCAACTCCGCACAGACAGGGGCCCCAATTTTGCATTTTCTCATTGGCATCTATAATGAAAAAATATTGAAGGAAACAACCTTATTCGAAGACCTGTTGTATCCTCTAGTGGCAGAAGCAAAAGTCCTTGGGGCACTGTTTACTCTTTGCACCAAAATTTAGACATAAAATTCGACAATGTGTCCCCAAGACCCCTAATCTTCTACCACCCTGTCCTAACATGATGCCAGCAACTTCCGAGATGCTTCTTCAACCAGGTGTCCCCTCAGACTTCTCAGACTGCCAGACTGCTTCTTAGAGAGACTACACATATTTTTCTCCTTCTGCTATTGCTGCTGACTCATTCCAGCTTTGAAAAACTTTTCATTGTCCAAGAATCTCCCTTCTAGAAAGGTCATGCAAGGGCTCTCAGGAGGCAACATGGGGACCTGGACTCCCCCAGCCACAAGCCGGAGACCGATGGCAGTAGAAAAGAGAGCCCACGATCATCATCACTAGGAGGTGGCAAGTGAGCACACTCAGGGGAAGGTCTTTGTAAAATGTGATTCTCTGTTGTTTACTTCTGCTCTAGTAGCCTCTAGTAGATATTACTATCTGGGACTGACTGCATGTACCCATTTGACTTCATAATAAAAGAGTCTCCATAAAAATTAAGGGATGCCTTTTTTTTTTAGCATTTGATACATAAGAAAGTGCCTTAGAAAAAAAGCTGAGATGCTTTCATTACTCTCAGCACAAGGAGAAATGCATTGACATGCCTTCTTAGTAACAGATTTTTTAAAAAAGTCGAATATAAATGAACCTTGGTGTATTTATGTGTGTGATAAATAACACCCAAGTTTACTGTACTGCAGTCGGAGAAAAACTGCTCCGATGGCCCCAACCAAAGAGCTAAGGCCACCGTGACAGCCTCAGGACCACTTTCACGCCCTTCCTCGGTGCCCATCATAGGCACGATGTCACTTCGTCCTTGGGATTATTCTGTGCAAAATCTGAAAAATCGTGACAAACATTCAACACTGAGGTTCTCAGTTGAAAAGGGCAATTAGCAAATTTATAAATTAAGTGCTTGCTTGCTTCTCTTTAGAAGAATGTAAGCATTTGTTAAAAGATATGTATCTTAAACTAAAATTTTTCTCCCAGGAAGTAAACATGTTTGAGCATCCACATTGCTGCTTAACCCTCAAACCAGGTACTCAGATGCAGTTACACTGTTTTATGCGGTAGTCAGCATTAATTAATAATTCAATGTGAACTTGGAGGGGGGAATTTGGTAAGTACCATGAGGGTCTCCCCTGATCATGTGTGGTCCATGTTTTTGTTGGAAAGTGTATCATGGCATCAAGTGCAGGTAGGTTGCAGATTACCACCACAGGTGATATCTTTGTGAACTCATAAAGTTTTAGGTTTTGACCCCAACCTTGTAGATGCTGAAGCTGATTTATCCACATCTGAGAAAGAATGAGTATTCCTGGAAGTGAAGTCATTACACAACTAAGCACACAGAGAATAATGTATCAAACCAAGGTGCCAAGTTACCAAATCTGTACTGAGATTTCTGCAGCGACATGAGCTGAAATGTTATCATCATCAAGCCTGGTACATTCTTCCCTGCAGATGGAACTATATGGGACACTCCATCATAATTACCATAATGTTTATTGAGCAAGGAACCACAACAAAGAAGTTAATTGGATAATTTTTTAGAAGCATCCTTCAGCCAAACACAGCTTAAGATAGTCTTCCTCACAATAGGGATGATTTTGCCCAATGGGATAGAAAGACTGAACACTAGGAATGACCTCTCTACTTCGGACAGCTTCTGGACTTGCGGAGTCCGTTAGCCTTCTATTTAGTCTTATACAAGA
>VMDR010036645.1:0-10445 GCA_007922815.1 Macrotus californicus | reverse complement strand
TTGCGACTTAGTATGAATATAAAACTGACTGAGGTAGAAGGTGGGAAACTGGAGAGAAGCAGCAGAAAGACCTTGGTGAGTAAAACAATAAAGAAAGAGATGAAGATTCCAAAGCACTCTTATTTTACTCCACAGTTTTGCTGCAAAGTAATATTAACTGAAAATAGTTATTTACAAATGCCAGCGACTCACCTAGTGTTAAGGGAGAAAGGAAGGAAAAATTAGAAAGTGTGTGACGCAGTCACTGTCATAGCTGCACCAACAGACGTCCACCATCTCTTTTCCTTTCGACAGAAGCCACATGGATATCATCTAACTCCCTCCTTTTCCCTCAGTCCCAAAGGATCTGGCGGAGCTCCTGACAGCCCACGAGGAGCACATTTCCAAGACTGCCTGAAACAGCGTGAGAACATCTAAGTGGTGATCAGGACAATTCGGCTCGGAGACCAGTATGACGCCAACTGTGAAAAGAATTTTAACTCAACTCTTAAGGAACCTGAGAGAGAGGTCCTGGTGGGGCTGGGGCATTGGGGGTGGGGAGAAGGGACCAAGGGTGGGCTGTGACTGGGGTGTTTCTGGGAGAGCAAAACAGGCCATGCCAAGGATTCTGCGACAGCAGGAACATCTCTGGTCGCTTCCTTGCTGTATTTGGATAAGTCTTACCTTGGGATAAATTTCAGGGTAAATCACTTTCCCATGGGTTTCTCTCTGTTGGCAATGTGTGGAAGTTGAAAGAATCAGTTTTCATTACTCATTTGTTTCTGTATCGTTTGAGTCTCCGAGAAAGAATAGAAAAGTTTTGGTTTTATTCATCATGTGATCTTGCTCAGGCTGTGTCAAGACGTTGTCAGTACCATTAGCTGAGAGCACAGAATCTTTCTCAAACAAGGAATTTGTTTTTTTGCCAGCAGTTTCCCAGTTTGGGGGCATGGGCTACCTCAATGAGGGCCCAATCCAGGAGCCACCAATTCCCTTTTGCCTCTGTCCAAACACAAAATCTTCCCGGCCCCCGGCACTCCCATTCTCATCCCTCGGCCCCACTCAGCCCATCCCATTTGACCTCTGCTCCAGTTGGTTCTTCACCTGTCATCTCAGCTGAAGTGGGAAGGAAGAGTGGTATCTGAGGACAAGAGGGGATCTTTGGGGTCCCTGCTTCATTCCTCTTGGGCCCATGAATTAATTAAGAGAAGAAAGTTGGTAAGAAGCATATGGGCTGCTGCAGATGTGATTCTGCCCGAGACCTTCAAATCTGGCCTAGATTTCCCTCAGAGTCAGCAGTTCCTGTTCCATTTGTCTTTTCCTCCCAAGTGGCTGTGCCTTTCTCAGGAACCTTCATTTGGCACTTCTCTCAGTCTGGATATGCCAGTTGTTTGTCAGATCATTTGAACCCAGCACCAGCACTGTATGAGCTACTTTTTAAGGACCACTAGTTCTTAAAACACCTTAAGTAGTTGGCTTTTTCCCTACTGAATTTCCTCAAAGTTTTGAAAAAATATACAGTGTTACAATCTCAAACTAGTGTTAAGACTAAATCTTATTGATTGGTGACTCAAATTTATTTGGATGCCGACCATTGTCTTCATTGCTTCTTACCTCATCAATAATGGCCCCTGCTCCGGGTGTCACAGCCTTCTAGCAGGTCTCGCTGACGCCAGTTTCTGCCTCCCCAATTCATGCTGCAGGAAATACTCAGGCTCTCTTTGTAGGTAATTGCTTTTTTCAGGCCCCTTCCATGCTCAACTGTCCTTAATGGCTCCCTATTAGCCCAACAGGTCAAATCTAGACTATCCTGGCTGGTAATCAACACTGGTCACTTCATAGGAAGTACAGACTGAGAAGAGGAAGCACTGAACATTATTGCTCAGATTAGAGAAAATGTGGACAGGGTCACAGCTGAAAGGCTTAGCTGATGTGGAGGAATAATGATATTAAGAAAACTTTTGGTAAACTTTAAGAACGTATAGAAAAATGAATACATCATGAGTGCATAGCTCAATATATTTTTACCAGATAAACATACTCACATAATCAGCCAGATAAACCAAACATTACCAGCATCCCAGATGCCCCTTTTTCTCCCTTACCTGTGTCTGACCATCCTTAAAGGTGTTTACTCTTCTGACTTCTAACATGGTAAACCAGTTTTTCCCGTTCCTGAACTTGCTTTGAAAGGAATTACATGAGTTGAATTGTTGTGTGTTTGGCTTCTTCTGCTCAGCACTTGTTTGTGAGAGTCGTCCATGGGCAGCAATGTCATGTACCTTGTCACTGCTGTGTAGTAGTCTAGTGTATGACTGCACTTTACTGCGTTCGTTCTCTTCTCCCTCAGGCGTATTTGCATTTTATTTAAAGGCTACCATATTTCCCCTGAATTCAGCAAACCAGAAACCAACTGAACAAAAGAACAGTATCTCACAAATCTTATAATGACATTAACAAACTAAGCATCGAATATCTCACAAAAAGATCAGAAACAAATGGTATGAGTGAATAGATCAAAAAATACATTTATAGCATTTGCCCATCCCATCTGTGGCTCTTACGCAGCACAGTATCATAACTTGAAAAGGGAATATACATTATCCTGAAGCAGTGATGAATTGGATGTAACTTACAAAGAAAGCTGAGTAGCCGAGCACCTTTGACAAAGGGCTTTAAAAAAAAGTTTACTATTAACGTCTTTATGCGAAATTGTAAACTTTTCCCGTATATGAGGATCTTTTCTCACACTTTGTAAATTATGTTCTCACCCCTCTCTGTAGTATACGTCATTACTTTTCTTACCACTGGTAGGACTTTCTGAGGAGCCCTGCAGACAAATGTCTATCCCAAAGTTTTTGCAGTGTAGGAGATATTTCTCTCAAATATTTCTTGTAAAACCATATCCTCCATGGTTTAGTGTAAAAATAATTCACATGTAAGTGACTCATTTTAAAAGGAAATTATTTATACTCATCTCTTTGAAACGGTAAGGGGTACCATGCACTTACCCATCCGAAAGCTTTCGGCCTGGCACTGTACAAACAATGCTGCTGTGCATATTTTTGTAAACGTCCCTCATTAACAAACTCATTTCTCTTGCAAATATGGCCAGAAATTGCATAGTTGGGTCATAGAGTGTGTATCTGCATAGCTTTGGTAGCTATTACAAAACAAATTTCTAAAGTGGTTGTATCACTTTATACCCCTACAAACAACCTACGGAAGTTCCATTTGCTCTAAATGCTTGCCCACAATCAGTGTTGTCTTTTCTTAAAAATGTAGTTATCCTGATAGGTGTGTGGTTTTAATTTTGCATTTCCTTATGCCCAGTGAGGTCTAATTCCTCTCAAATGTTTATTAAATGTCTTCTTTTGGAAAGTTGTCTGTTTTAGCTCTTGTCCATTTTTTTTCAGGGTGGTCTTTTTTAAATTGATTTGTAAGAACTTTTTATATATTCTGAATTTGAGCCTTTTGTTAGATATATTATAAATATTTTTTTCTGGGATTGGTTCTAACAACACACACTTGCAGTGTTTCCAATATCAGATAGTGTCAGGATATATTTATTGGAGAGAAAAATAGCCTATATCAAGAGACATTTCAAAGAAAGAAACAAAAGGATTTAGGACAGCTTGGCAGCAGAAGATGAAGGAGAAAGGAGACTTGTTAAAATTTCAAGTCAAGAACAAGACTCATTAATTCACTCAACAGATTTGGCCTGTCTTTCCAAAGTAAAACATCTAGTTAAGTTGCAGAATCTTTATTTCCTGACTTTTGGCTAATTTATGATTATTTTCATTTTCTCTTGGTTGCTCCATATTTTGTCCATGAAGAGCCTCCTTACTGTTAATAGTTAATGTTTCCTAAACATTTATTATGTCAATGACTCTATGTAGTAGGAACCATCCAGTTAACAACAGGCAGAACAAGATTAAATTATACCTTTCTTTGTTTTTAAAAGATTTTATTTATTTTTAGAGAGAGGAGAAGGGAGGGAGAGAAACATTGATAGGTTGCCTCTCATGTGCCCCCAACTGGAGACCAGGCCCACAGCCCAGGCATGTGCCCTGACTGAGAACTGAACTGATGACCTTCTGGTCTGAGGGGTGACACCCAACCCACTGAGCCACACCAGTCAGAGTGAGATATCATATTCTTGATGGCTGCCTCCCTGCTACAACATATGGTGGACCTCATGTCAACCATGGGACCTTAGTTCTTTAACTGAAACTCATTGCCAGCTATATCAAATGTGTAGCCCAAAGTGATTTTTAGCACAGAATTTGAAGAAGAAGCCAGACTGCAGAGGATGACAAAGGAAAGAGATAAATAGGGGAGAAGGGCAGTAGTTGTTGAGTCAGAAGGCCTGAACTCAAGTTTGGCTTTCTCATGATGACTCTGTGGCTTTGGGTAAGTCAGAAACAAATCTCACTCTGCCCAGCTGCAAGGAGGGGATAAAACTATTTGCCTTTTCTACATTAAAGGGCGGCTGAAAAGATGAGAAGAAATAAAAATGAAGAGAGTTATTTCTTCAAGAAATATTCCTTTGTCCTTTCATCAGAGAACAATTATTAAATGCCTGCTGGATACCAGGCACTGTGCTAGGAGCTTATAAATGAAATGGTCAAAAGGTAATCATTGCAATAATCATGAAGTCACTTTTGCTTGCAATACATTTGATCATCCAATTAGAACTTACTTAGGGCCTGTGATGTTCTAAGGATTGTGCCAGATAAAGGCTGTCCTCTTATGGAACTTATGTTATAGTGAATGAATGAATGAGTAAATGAAAGAATAAAGCATATTGCTCCTTTTTCTCTTATCCAGCACCCTATGCATAGCTTTGTCTCTGCTCCATTTCCTAGACAAAATTCACTAAGATATTTTTCCTATTAGACCACACAATTGGACATTCTAATAGATAAACCCGTTTGTTTATGGTTTTTTATTTATAAAGTGTGTTAAGGATTTTAAGCACTATTCCCATTCAGTTCTTATATTTAATTCCCTCCCTACTCCTTCAAGGATCTGTAGGTACTTCTGATTTCTCTAAAGGCACGATAATTAAGTAATATGAGTACAATTTAAATTTCAGTTCTCTAGTCAGTATTTAGGTACATCCAATGTTCTCTCTTGAAGGTAATCCCACTTCAGATTAATCCTAAGACTGTAATAACACAATTACTACGTTAACTATTACTTTATTGTTTTAAAGTATAAAACATGGGTCCAAGAACCCCTATGGTAAAATATTCAAACTGCAACCAAATAAATATTTGTTAAATAGAATGAGATATTATTGGCTTGGTCGATTTGGTTGTAGGAATTTGGAAGTAGAAACAATTGCACTCCTTTTAAAACACGGTGCTTCAGACTTGCCACTGATTCAGAGAGACACCTTGTCCAACTAACCTAAATTAGTGATGCTTCATCCTAATTATAGCACATACACTGTTTTTTTAATTAGGACAGTGACAAAGAAAAGGGAAAGGGGGAGTCTTCTCAGGATTGACGTTTGTGAATTGGTTCTGTGCTTACACATTTCTATTTTAAAAAGTTTAACAGGGTCATGAGAATGTAAGAGATGCCTAGTTTTCTTGACATTCTAATAGAATTGGCCTACAATTTTCCCATCAGATACTGAGAGAGCCTTGTGGAAATGTACCCACTGAGCATTTTCAAAATGCATACACAGAGTTTTAAATATGAATTTTTTAAAGTTATGTTTTAAAGTAGTGTTTAACCTGTGCAAATGATTATAAGAAATATTAATAATCCTAAAACTTATTAGGGAATTGGGATATAAGATTCACTGGTACTAGTTAATTAACTACAACTTTGAATATCTAGTGTTAAGTGTGAATTGTGATTTTTAATATTTATTCACTAGTAAAAATAATAAATGAAATGAGAGACTGGAATGGATCTATAGATATTTAAAAATCTATGACAGAGGACAGACATCAGAAAACCAATGTCAAATTCTGTTTATATGCACTAGAGTAGTGAGGAATTTGCTATACTTTCTTCTGTAATTGAAATCGATTTCAGTATTTGGTATTACCAGAGAGGAAAATACAATCATTTATATTATGACACATTCCCATGGTATAGTCTTTCCTTTAAGATGAGATGCAGTTCAGATTCACAAGTTTTAGTCTTCAGGAAAAAGAGAAAGGTGGCTGTGGTTGACAAGTGTCTTTGTGGGCAGAGGATTAGCTGACTGAAGTGGCCATGAGAGAAACTTGTCTTGGGCACTGTCAGGGTTATCTTCAAACAGAACCGGGAAATTAATTTCATGTTTGGAAACCCCAGTCTCTAGCTTTGTTCTTCATGGTGTGCATCTCTACCTCCCCTCCGCACTGACCTTGGAAAAAACAACACTCTCTTCATGTTCTCAGGAGACGAGTCTCCCAATAGTCTCCATCTCCAAGTCAACCTGGAACTCATTCACACCAAGGTGAAGGTGATTACTAAAGGCTTAATATCTTCCTTCTTCTATAAAGTAACTAGGAATTAAAAATAATTCATAAGACCTCAGTGGAGAAAATTTTGAAATGCTATCAAAGGGTATAAAAGAAGATCTTAAGTAGTAGAGAGACAGTAAATGCTCTTGGGCAGAATGAGTTAATATTAGAAAGATGTTAATTCTCCTCAAATTAATCTTTAAATTGAATGAGAGCTGAATGAAAGTTTCTGCAGCATTTTTCCAGGAACTTGACAAATCTATTACAAATCTATGTAAAATATATATGGAAGTCCAAGAACAGTTAAGTCAGTCAGCCCTGAAAAAGTAGAGCAAAGAGGGTAAACTTTCCTGTCCAGACACAAAGACACTCCTCAGTAATAGAAATATTATGGAATTGGCTTAAGAATAGTGAGAGAAAAAATAAATAAACCAATGTAGCAAAACAGAGAACTCGGAGACAGCTATTCACACATGGGAAACTCACATGTGTTAAAGGACTCATTGCTTGGTAAACCGTGTTGAGAAAACTGTCTCGCTATGTGAAGAAAATAAAACAGGCTTCCTACTTTCCATCATATACAAAAAGGCATTAAAAACCTGCTTGTGAAAGGCCAAACCGTAGAGTAAGTAAAAGATAGTAGAACATCTTTGTGACCTAGAGATAGAGTTTTTTTAAACAAAGCCTTGAAAGTGTAAACATAAAATGAAAAATAGTGTCTTAAATTACATCCAAATTAAGTTTTCTGTCCAACAAAGGGCAACTAGACAAAGTTAAAGTTTGTTATGCTTACAATCTAAAAGAGTAGTTTTTTTAATTGTTGTTCAAGTACAGTTGTTTCCATTTTCTCCTCATCACTCCCCCCCACCCCAGCCATCCCCAACTCCCTCCCCTGATCCCACCCCCACCCTTGGTTTTGTCCATGTGTCCTTTCTAGTTGGTCCTGAAAACCCTTCCCCCTCTCCCCCTATTATCCCCTCCCACCTCCCCTCTGGTTACTGTCAATTTGTTCTTAATTTCAATGTCTCTGGTTGTATTTTGCTTGCTTGTTTGTTTTGTTGATTAGTTTCCACTTATAGGTGAGATCATATGGAAAAGAGAGTAATTTATAAAATACATAGGGCACTGTTACCAATCAGTAACAAAAACAACAGTAACAACAGACGAAAGCCCACGAGAACAATGGACAGTGATGTGAATAACTGATTGATAAAAAGGGAAAGCCCAAGTGGCTACAAGTGTATGAAGAAAAATGAAAATTAAAGCAAAAATAAGATACCATTTTATACCTCAAAAAGCTGGCAAAATTAAAGCTGGATAATATCACGTGTGAGTTGAGATGTAAGAAAACAGGAAGCTTTCTTCACTGAAATGAGAGTGTATACCCATGCTGCCTTTCTGGAGAGCAATCTGGCAGTATCTAGTAAAAGTAAATGAACTTATTCCTATGACTCAAGGACCTAATATTACAAAGATATTTTTAAAAAATAGAATCAAATAACTTGCATGAGGTTGCTTAGTGCTGCAATGCCTGTATAGTGGGCAATTGGAGGGGGCTTAGGTGCTCATCAAAGGGAAAACAGATATGTAAAATGTAGATACACACTATGGAACGCCATATTAGAAAGAGGAACTACATATAGCAACATGGATAGATTGTAAGACCACGGTGCCGAGTGAACGATTAAGAAAGAGAATCATTCCTGTAAAATAAAAAATGCCTACATGTACTAAAACAACACTTCATGTTTTACAGGGATGCACACATATTCAGAAAGGTATATCAAGTACATTAGAGCAGCCACTGTGATAGGCATAGAGGTGGTGATGGGTATTTGGTGCAGAGGGAATGAGAATAATCAGAGAGAGTTAGAAAGACATCTTGTATGGAACAATGATCATGTATGTTGTACTGAGGAGTATAAAGAATAAAAAACATTGTACCTGAGAGACTTAAGGTCCTACTTCTTGTAGAGAGATGTGTACTTTAGAAGAAGGTATTGTGGATTTCCAAGCATTGGCTAACAAGTTGGGAAATAGTTTTATCATGTAGTCAGTGAATATTTATTCATTATCTGCTATGTGCCAGACACTGTTCTGAGTAGTAGAGCTAGTGTAGTGAATGAGACAGCCTACCTTCTGGGTGGCTATTCTGCTTAGTCTTTCCTGGCATTAGATCAGGTAAATTGTTGCATATGCCAAAGACCAACCTTGGGCAAAGAAATTCTGGGGCCTGGGAGCATGACTCTGGGGTTGCCCTTTACTTGAGGTGGCTTTTGGGAGAGACTGGAAAATTCTTAAGGAAACAACAAGAGAAGGCCGGTTATGACCTGAAGTTATTTAGCACACATATGTCTCCAGTTATTTTTTCACAGGAGCAATTTTATTCTATATCCATAATCTCTCCTAATAACAAGTGTTTTTCAGTCTCCTTGGATGACTGTTCACAAATCCACTTTAGTGGGTTTTGGTCAAGCTCCCTAAAACCTAAATCTTGACTCCATTAATATTGCCTTATTAATGGTTGTCTATCATGGAGATACAATGAATAGTAGACATGTAGCTGCTGGTAAAGACTGGTTTACAATTTTCTGGCATTCTACTTTTGTTTCACAGCTATTTATTACCTATTCAGGAATAATAATGAAGCCGGCAGGTAGTGCTGGGTCAAACCCCAACTTTAGAAGTGCTACTGTAAAGGCAGCCTCAAAATTACCTTCAGGCCTGTTCCCAAAGATATTTAGTAAATTATTTGATTGCACCGAACTATTTATCTCTTCATTCAAATGTTCCTATTGAGACCTCCCTATGTGTGTAGCACTGTTCTAAAGCTGGAGGTACAAAGATGAAAGAGACAGAGCTTTTTCCCTCAAAAGCATATAACTCAATGATGTCAAAACTTATTTTCCCATGGGAAAAAAAGTATGTATGCTTATCAGGTTCCCAGGCAAACCAACAAAAACCTATTTAGTATATCGACTAGCTTAACTCAAGTGTTAATATAATTATATAGAGCTCTAGACAAAAAAGGCCATATCTTATATAAATAAGATATCCTCATCTTGGGCTCATAAACAGCCCCAAGAAAATGTTTGGAACAAGGTTAGTTTTTATGTACTCTTCCCTACCCTTCCCTACCCTTCCCTTTTGCATCCCTTAAGACCACCTGCCCAAATGCTGTGTCCTCACACTGTTCTCATGCTTCCCTGTGGCTCCTCACTTGGATCTGTGCCATCTCACAAACTGCTCAAGGTTCTGCAATTACTCCCTTTCCTTCTTCCACTCCTCAACTCTCCTGCTCTTTGGTAGTTGGGAGGAGAGAAATCTGATCGAACTAATTTGCACAAATTCACATTTCTTCTAGCAATAGATTGGTGCAGTTGCCCCTGCTCTCACCCCTTGAAAGCGTTTCCAGTCTAGATTTCAGGTGTTTTTTAGAAGTCAATGTATTTTTAATAATTTGAAGTTAACATGTAGCCACTATATTGTCAAAGTCTCCTCTTCAGACATCCATATATATACTAAAAATTGTTATAAGATTTTTGGAAGGATTATTTTAAGACTTGTGTGTTGTTTAGAATGAGTAAAATTTCAAGATAAACTGCTGCATCTCTGTATTCTTTAAATACTTGCGTGTTAAGAGAAATGATGCTATGATTGTTCAACATTAATATATCTAAACTTAAGCTGATGTTGATTTTAATTAAATGAAAATAATTTAAGATATACTTGCAATTATACTATAATTGTTATGATCACTTAAACAAAAGAATGGGAGGAAAACAGTGCTTACATTAACCAACACTTTTATTTTTAGAATGTAAGTTTCCTTCAGGATTTAACACATAAAAAATAAGATACAATTATTTAAAAAAATTGAATTATCTTCAAGATGTCATTATTGTTTATTTTAAAGCAGAGGATATAGGACACAGGTCCTAATTTCTGATCACTTCTAATGAGATAAGAATCTATGAGTTCTTGACCATAATGTGT
>VMDR010036644.1:0-10444 GCA_007922815.1 Macrotus californicus | reverse complement strand
GGGTTATCATCAGGGGGGTGGGTGGGGAGAGAGGGGGGAAAGGTATAGGGAATAAGTAGAATAAATGGTAGGTAGAAGATAGACAGGGGGGAGGTTAAGAATAGTATAGGAAATGTAGAAGCCAAAGAACTCATATATATGACCCATGGACATGAACTAAGGGGGGGAGTGTGGGGGGGAAGGGGTGTGCAGGGCGGGGAGTGGGGAGGAGATGGGACAACTGTAATAGCATGATCAATAAAATATATTAAAAAAATAAATAAATGCATTTATAAAAAAATCTATTCCATCAACCTCTGTTGATGTGTATTGGAGTTTTTTGCAAGAGCGAGTTTTAAAGTGGCCTAGGTACAACGCAGGCCTGGAAAAAGAAAAGCACATATAGACTTGGTCTGTCCTGCATTCCTAACTCTCACCTGATTCTGGTCCTTCCCAACTGACACCTAGACTAATGCCATATTTTACCTGAGCGCTCTGCCTCAGGCTGTTCTCTCTTCAAGATGATTTGTGCATCACTCCAAAAAGTATCTTGTTAAACTTATGCTTTGATAAAACCACTTGCTTGCTCCGAAGCTTCCCAAGAAACTCTTGTAATTACAGAATAAAGTACGAACTCCACAGCCTATGTTCAAAGCTTTCCCAACATGCCCTCGACATGTCGTTCTGGCCTTCTCTCTCACGACTGCAGGAAGGACCCCTTACTCTGACATAACTAAAGCACTTCTTTATACTAAGATTGCTCTGTACCCCTTTGGCCTTTACCCCTAAGTTCTTGTCATTCTCTTATCTGAAATGTCCAGTCCCCTGTGCCCCATCAAAATTCTGTCAGTCCTTTCATCTTCTCCCTGTACCATGCCTGACAACTAGCTGCTAGTCAGTTTTTTCTCCTCTGGAATTCTGTCATTCTCACCGTTGTGTTATATGGAGTAACCTTTTCTGGCCAGCCAGATTAAAGGTCCCTTGGGCACAGACCATGTGTTTTAAAGCCTATTTTTATTCTTCACAGCTTATGCCATGGTGTCAGTATAAAAGAGAAAATGGTGAATTGTCCCAATAGCCATATGTATTCTTTTCTTGGATTTTCTCAGCTGTAATGACTGTCATTCAGTAAAGGAGCAATTTAATGTGATGCGTTCATCCAACCAGCTGGATTATATGATTAAATTGGGTTTCTTGTTTTGTATCCATGGAACCTTCAGAGCAACATTTTGAATAGTCTTAAAATGACTCTTCTATTAGCACATATCTTTTCACTTGTTTAGACTGCTAAATAAGCATTTACTTTATCTTTCTTTATTATAAGTTCCTTGAACCTAAGCCTATGTCATATTTAGTTTTATTTGTTGCCAGCGTATACTCATTTTACTCATTCAAGATGATTGATAAACATCAAATGACTTGAACTTATCTAACTTAGGTGTATTTAACTTAAATGTATAACTCACCAAGAAAACTTACATTAACCGTTCCATTTAATATTATTTGTAAAGAAAAAAAAGAGTCAAAAGTAGGCGGAATGTGTTTAAGGTTCAGGTGTAACTATCACTTTGCTTAATCTCAGCAGACAGCTCGGTATTAGATAGAACACTGAGAACAGGAGGAGATTTAGGATCATGTAGATAGCAATGGAAGAAAACACCTCAGGCAGTATATCAGTTTGCAGTTCAAAATGTGAAAGGCTTTGGAAATTTTTATTTCCAAGACACAGTGTGTGCTATGTGTTCATCATTTTTAAATTTTGTCTTCCTGGAGGATAACCGGCCAGCTCTAGAATAATGAATCTGCTCCAAGCTTCTTACAATCAGGTCTCCTACTGTAACAACATTGGTCCTTAATTCTTTAGGTTCTGAGAGAAAAAATAGTAAAGCATCTTCTAAGAAAAAAAGAAAAATTATTTTACCCCAAAATGGCAGCCTTTGGTTGACTTCTGACTTTTCTTAACCAGCTTTGCGTTTGGGTGAAGTCCTGAAAGTTATTTTCAAAGTTGCATCTTTTAACTATTGTACCTCTATCTGCAAGATGTAAACAGATAGGAAATTAAATAATATGACCTTGGGTTTTATTCATTCTCTGTCTCAAAACATTCCAAAGTGAATATCAATTTGTTTAAAAAGCTGTAAGAATAGACAAGGGAAGGTAATTAAACATTTAGAAAAATAGGGCTTTGAAAACACTCAGGTTTTGTAGAAGGGGCAATTCTATTGCACAAACACAGTGGGAGGTGTTGCTATTCCAGAAGACAATCTAACCTTTCCAAGTAGACGTTTTAAACAAGAAAATAAAAAATTAAAACCATGAGCTTCATATTTTTATGCATCCCTATGTTTGTTGCAGTATTGTTCACGGTGGCCCAGATATGGAGACAACAAAAGTGTCCTTTGATAGAGGACTGGGTGAAGATCTGGTGCGTACATACTATGTTATAGTACTCAGCCGTAAGAAAAGATGAAATACTGCCATTTGAGAATTTTATGCTACGTGAAATAAGTCAGACAGAAATGTCCAAGAACCTTGTGATTTCACTCATATGTGGGATAGAAAACTGAAACTCATAGTCACAGAGGACTACAGAGGTTACCAGAGGGAAGGGGGTGGGGGTAGCAAAGGATAAAGGGAGCCAAATATATGGTGACAGAGATAATTTAACTTTGGGTGGTAGGCATGTTGTGGGAAAACTCGGTTCTCCTTGCTGATGCAGTAAAGAATTAAGGATCAGCAAGTCCATTAGTGGGCAAGCAGGATTTGTTAGTAGGGTGTTCTCAGGGAAGAGAAGGGGCCTTGCTGAGGTGGGTGTGACAGGCATAGGCACAGGAAAAGGCCAGGTGTCAGGTGCTTTGTCCTGAGGACTTCCATAGTTTATGGGGTGGGGTGAGGGTGAGTTACGTATTGACTGGCGAGCATAGGTGGTGCTTGCTTTTCCCCAGGAAGATGTGACCACCTAAACATAGGCATGTGTGGGGGTCTGTTTGCCAGAGTTCTTATCTTTTCCCAGACCACTTTTGGTCATATGTTATAAAACAGAGACAGGACCTGGAGGCAGTTAATCATAGTTGGGACAGCTGACTGAAGTTATTTATGGGCTTTTTCTGTAAGCACTGTGGACCATCTTCTCTTCCTAAACTTCTTAACTTCTATCTAACAGGCACACAGTGCGGTATACAGATCATGTATCATGTAAATGGACACTTGAAACCTACACAAGCCCATTAACCAATGTCACACCAGTAAATTAAATTGGATTAAAAAATATATACAAGCTTCAGGTGGAAAACTTCCTTGGAACATATGATTCTATTATGTGTAACCTAAGTGCCAGCTGAGGGATTTTGTCCCCTTGTGATCGGGTTAAACTTGAGCATAAACCCCAATCCAGTCAGGAGGCCACTCCATAATTTTGGCAAATTCTCCTGGCTTACTTTCTCATGCTTCTCTAGGCCATCACCAACTAGTGTTTTTGGCTCTGTGTGTCAGAACTCCACAATACTCCTGTTGCAAACCGAATCCCTTCATCAGTGTCCATAAAAATCCACTCACAGCATGCACTGTGTAAAATTTTTGTTGCATCTTTCGAAGATTTAGAGTGGTTACAAGGAAGGGTCAAATCCTAGAATACAGTCTTCAACCAATCTTCAGGTTTCACCATCTAAGCTTCCCTTTTACTTCTGTCATTTTCCAAACATTTCTCTCTGATTTCCTCAGAGATGTCCCACCACCTCTAGACCTTCAGAAGACCCCTCTCCCACTTTACTCCACACTTTGTCATTTTATTTTTCCAACACAAAGACCGTTCTCTCCCTAAGAAGAACTCAGATGAATGCTGTCAACACATTCACATTTTCTGCATTCGATTGCATATATGTATCCTCTTATTCATATTCCGAATTGCATTTCTGATGACTTTGCTTTCCATAAAAAGAGAAGCCCAGGAGACCTCTGCCATGCATAAAATTAAAACTTGGGTTCACTTCTTTAAATAGAAGCTGTTCTACCCGAAGGGGGAACAGAAGGTTTTGAGCAGCTTCTACTGTGGTTTCTCTACACAGCAAACCCACGTGGCTTAGATCTGAGCTCCCACAAGTCCCCGTGCATATCGTCAGGCATTGTCAGGTTTCACCTCAACACCTGTCCTGTTCTTCTAACAACAGCTGGGTAACTGCCTACTTCCTTTGCACTCTGGATAAATCTGGCCTTTCAGAATTAGATTAGATCACACCCAGCTGTAGTGGGTGGATAATCATCTGCTTTATAAGTGAGGGGAATCTGAAAAGTCTCCCTACTTATTTTTTTCAGATGTCCTCCATGGAACGATATCATGCCATCCAAAACTATTGACTATTTTTTAGTATTTAAAACAGAGATACCCCTAACACTGGGCCATAAATTAGAGGATCCAGGTTAAGAATTAAGAAGTGTGTCACTTAAGACAGGGGTCCCAAACCTCAGGGCAGCAGACCAGTGCCAGTCTGGGTCTGTTAGGAACTAGGCCACACAGCAGGAGTCGAGCTTGAATGTAATGCTCTTGAATCATCCCCAAATCATCCCCCAACCCTGGGTCTGTGAAAAAATTTTCTTCCATGAAAACAGTCCCTGGTGCCAGAAAGGTCGGAGACCACTGACTTAAGAGGATGAGAATGTTACCATCCCTACTTTTTTCAATTTCCCTAAATTCCAGCAGAATTTAAGATTTTGCTCAAATACCTCCCCCTTTGAAAGATCTCCTTGGCCTTCTCCAGTTGACCATAACTTTTCCTTTTTTGCAAGAGTGTGGGTCTGACAATTAACAGAAGGAACAATCCAAATGTAAGGAACAGCTTTCTGACAACTAGAGCTGACCAGTGTTGGGATGGGCAACTCTGAGACTCAGTGAACCTTCTGTGCCTAAAACAACTTAGAGGCTGGGCTGACGAATACCCACAGTGTGCTAGGAAAAGTTCATGTGCTGCATAAAAGTTTAACTTGGTGATCTTTAAGGTCTCCCCTAACTCTGAGCTTCTAGACACTGCTTTGGGTGCTCTAATGAAATAAAATACAGAGCTGTATGGAACGCCTTCATTATTTATTTTTGCATGTTTTTAACATTTTTTTTCTAAATAAATATTAAACAGTGTAAAAGCAGTGATCATTTATTTCTTTTCAATGTTTAGACCATCCTGCACAAAATAAGTGTTCAAAAAAATTCATGGATTGAACCATGACAGCATGTTTTGAAGGGAAGTTAAGAAAGGGAAGGCAGGACAGCTGGAGACAGCAAAGCAGGTGCGGAGCAGCAGCACAAAGCATCGGACTTCTGGGGTCAGGTCACACAGTAGGACGGGAGCTCACAGGGCATCGGGGATCCTCTAACAACTGCACTTACTCACTCTCCTGTGAAAAATAATGCACACAGAGCCACTTCAAAATGGAATCAGAGCTGTCATCCCAGAGAAACTGCCTCTGCGTCTTACTCCTCAAAACTTTGGAATGTTTAAACTGGGAAAAATAACCTTTGGACTGGGTCAACATTGTTTTCCAAGCTAAGAACATTGTTTCTTTGCAACATTGTTTGCAAAGCTAACAGGAAAGCAGACATTCTGACTAACAGACTGAAAATTAAAGACATTCAGTAGGATTAGCACCACCATGCACAGCTGAAGAATAATTTAGCTTATTTGCACCTATAGAAATTCCTTCCTTAACACTAACAGAAATTCCTTCCTTCTATTCTTGTAATTTTCCCACTTCCCTTTCTCATAAAAATTCCCTACCTTCACACCCCTAATCTGAACACTGTTTGGGTTTCTGCCTGAATCAGTGCTTTCCAAACAGCTCTTCTTTTATTATCTCAAACAAATGCTTTTGGCCTCTCACTTTGGCCTTTTATTTTTAGGTTAACACTACCTTTGGGTGTGTGCAGGAATTGTTGCTGGCACTGCTGACAAGAAGTAAGACTGGTTCTTATTCTCTTCCTTCTCGTCCCCTTTGACTGGAGAAAATTCCCTAAAAGCAGCACAGAATCCAATCACAGACAAGAGGAAAACAAATGCATCAGACTCATATTTGAGTTTACAGATGTGCAGCATCTATTGGTGATAATGAGCTGGGAGTTGATTATATTGTCTTGACCCAAAAAGTATGATTTGTGGACCATGGGCACTGGCATCAGCTGGGAGCTCTTTAGAAATACAGAATCTCAGGCCTCACCCCAAACCTACTGAACCTACAGAATCTACATTATAACAGGAGCCCCAGGTTGTTTTGTTCAAGTTTGAGAAGCACTATCACATAAGGGGCCATGTCCTTTGGGAGGAAGGCTTATCAGAATCAGCTAGAAAACATTTAAATAAGAAACTACTTCCTGGAGAGTCTATTTGCCTGCACCAGGGCTTCTGTTACCAGTGAGAACGTGTGATAACACATTTCTGGAGCATTTGGGAGGGAACACTATTGAAAATCATTGATCATGGGTCTAACACTTAAGCCCATTTCTGTTTGTTGTGGGTTTTTTTTTTCCCCAGAATGATCATGCATTCAAAAAAATGATTTTTTCCAACATTGTCTGAAATCGAAACACACTAGCACACTAGCTATACCTTTTCTTTAGATCATAATGGCAATTTAACTCTGGTAGAAACAGTGCTACAAATGAAGAAAACTTTTAAGACATCCTGTTGATTTCTTGTTTGTAGGTAAAAAGTCCTAATGAGTACGGCAGAAAGTTCTTAGCATGGGAATGTGCTCCGAATTTTTTATCATATCTGTCATCAAACAAGTGGGGGTGGAGGGTGGAGAGGAGTGTCACTGCAATAAATGTTTAAGGTCTGAACATAGTATCTATATTTGAATGCATCAAGAGGACAACTTAATAGACAAATGTATGAAAGTCATCAAAAATTTTCTTTATGTTGCTTCATATTAAGTGGTCGATTGAACAAAATATGCACTATCATAAGACATGCTCTTCAATTAGACTGAAGAACAGCTTAAAACACGCTTTGGTTTAATACAGAGGAACATGTAATTATATTGTTAACATTCAAAGGTTAATGAAAGAAGCATGCTCTATTGAGAACCAAACAATAAGTTAGTTATAGAGTTTAATTTAAATTTTGTGAGGATCTAGTATTCACCGAAGGAAGAATATTGTTCGTTCAAACTTCAAAAACTCTTAACCAAGAGAGTGAGCCACCAAAAGTCCTGTCGAGTGGAAGCTGCTCGGATTTTCTCAGTCATTAGTGTGACCAGGCATGAGTCCAAACCCAGAAGCCTGCATCTCAGCTTCGTCCTTATTCCTGTAAGCAAGTGACCTAACCCTCCTGATCTCATTTCCTTCTACTGTAAAATTAAGAAATCATTATATACCAGGTTACTGTGAGTGTTTTTCCTATGTTTATTGATCACTTGAATTATTATGCACTGTATTACATTTACTTAGTTTTCCCATTGGGGTTTTTGCTTTTCTGTCAATGAATTAATAATAAACATCCTTTTATAAATAATAATATGTGAACTAAAAAAATAAATTTGGTATTTACCTTTTAATTTTGTTAGTGATTATTTTACCTAGTGAAGTTTTTCATTTTACATAGCCAAATAGATTGTTTTTAAGATTTTTCAATAACTTTTCTTAAGGTTACATTAAGTTTCTCATTTAATTAATCAGGAATTCAAAATCTTATTAGAAGCAAGATGGCTTGTCAATTCAAGTGATAATACTTTATACAGATTATCTTCTAGCTCTGAATTAACTACAACTTACTCAAGTCTTTCAAAGTATTTTTATTATAAAATTATAAAGTGTACATTGTAAATAAAAGTGGGATGATATAGCATAAAGGGAAAATTAAAATCACCACACTGATAACATTTTTGTTTATTACTTTCCAGTCATTTTTATTTGGGAAAAATGTGATTGTATGACAGAATAAGAAGTATATATTCTGTCTTTGCCTCCAGTTCCTGACCCAGAATTCCTAAAACCCTTGGAATTTTCTCAATGATAAGGATCCTAGAAATCTCTGGAGTGATTAAGAATGTCTTTTTGGCCCTTGCTGGTATAGCGCAGTGGATTGAGCGCCAGCTGTGAACCGAAGGGTTGCCAGTTCAATTCCTAGTCAGGGCACATGCCTGGGTTGTGGGCCAGGTCCCCAGTACCGGGCACATGAGAGGAAACCACACATTGCTATTTCTCTCCCTCTCTCTCCTTCTCTTCTCCTCTCTCTACAACTGAATAAATAACATCTTAAAAAAAATGCCTTTTTGTATGCTAATCAGATGACTGGTGGCTAGAGGCACCTAGATAGTTTTAAGTTGGGAGTTAGTCACCAGAAAGACCAAGGCAGAATTTGAAGTTGGGCTTTTACTCTCATCTTCAACCTCTGGACAGAAGGAGAGAGCTGGAGATTGAGTTAATCATGAATGGCCAGTGAGTTAATCAACTGCTCCTAAGGAAAAGGACCTCCATAAAAACTTTAAACAACAGGGTTTGGAGAGGTTCTTAGCTGGTGAACACGTTAGGTGTGGGAGGCAGCATGCAAGGAGAAGGCATGTCTGTGCCACCCACCACGCATTGTACCTTGCTTTAGGCATCTCTTCCATTTGACTGTTTCTGAGTTGCATCCTCCATAATAAACCAGTAACAGTGTGTGAACTGTTTTCCTGAGCTCTGTGGGCTGACCTGAAGAGAGGATTATGAGAACCCCTGATATTAGCTGGTCCGTAATAAATTCAGGAGGCTTGGACTTATAACTGGCATTGAAAGTGGGGACGGTCTTGTGGAACTGAGCCCTGGATCTAATGCTAACTCCAGATGGATAGTGTCAGATTGAATTTTAGGGCACCCAGAGAATTAGCCTGTATGGGAGAAAACACACACACACCTTTGGAGACGTAAGTGTCATGATGTCAGGGAAGCAGGTTTTCTTTTAGCTGTGGATAAAGTTGTGGTTGTTTACATTGGCACCTGCCTGAGGTACAGTCCACGGGAACCCAGCACCTGCTCGTGCATTAACACGCACAACTCATGCAGGACTTTAGCATCATAGACTAAAACATTTGAAAAGGCTCAAAATCTCTAATACAGTGTGAGAAAACTTCAGAATACAAATTGTATAGCGTTGAGGTAATTTGCAAGTACACGGTCTCACATTTCTCAATAAACTTGGCACAAGTTTAAAGCCTTAATCCATCTGTTCTTGGATGGCTTCACTTTTATTACCCTTGGAGGCAGCTGACCATTCCTTTGGTCTTGACCCAGGGTCACTGCCCTTTCTTGCTGGGCCTAACATATCTCAGGCGTCCTCTGAACTTCACTTCTACCCGTTTCCTAACCCCTAGGGAGCCAGGCTCCTTTCCAGCCTGGGGCCTGTCGCGCTCACATGGAAACTATTCAAGTGTGAGCTGAGAATTTCTGACCAGACTTCCTCTGGAATCTGGGCAATGGCACAATTTACCTGAGCTAAGCATGTTTCCATAATGAATATGTTTTAGGTTTCTCTCTATTATTTTACTTTTCTCCTCTCTTCTTCCTGTGCTTCAGATTTTTAAAGAACTTGGATTATCCCCTTCTTTTCACTCCTAATCACATACACCAAAGGATTCCCCCCACCACCCTCGACTCCAAATCCCATCACAGTCTCTGTCAGTATGCCCAAGCTCAAAACATATCTTTGGACTCAGACCTATGAACCCTTTTCAAAGACTCAAAACATGGAGGATTACATTTCCCAACTTAAATGTGGATTTGTGGCAATTTGGTGATAACCACATGTAACAAACATCCCTAAAGATCACCCAGATTCCTTTGGATCCTCCCTTCAGAGGACTGACCTTGAATTTGGGGAGCCCCCTTTTGTCCTTATTGCTTATACAGAGAAACAGAAATGCCTGAGAGGCACCACATTGCTGGGAAAACCCATAGGCCAGGTACTGACTTGTGTGGGAGTTTCACAGCCCAGTCGTGGCCTCAAAATGAAACAAATCTGAGATGTAATTTATGTTCCTAGGTAGCTTGTGGATTTGGTCTGAGGCTGAGAAGTCACCTGAAATTTCTCTATTTGCTTATTTTTTCTCTTTTTTCAGTCCTGCTTCCTCCATTCCCTCACCTACTCCCAGGAGCCCATCCTTAATAAGCCTCAAATGTTTGTATGTGAATCTTCATCTCAGGGTCATCTTCTGAAGAATTTAACCAAAGAGTTCATACCATAGAAATGCCAACATTAAATTGCCATCAATCCTCTGAATTCTGCAAATCTGATCATTCCAGATTTACCAAAATTTGGAAGGAGAAAGTTTGTACCTCCATTCTAGTCCCCAAAAATCTAGAGATAAAATTCTCCCTTGCTAATTTTTTAGATTGTATTATTTTCTTGGGTGATAATTTCTTTTAAAACTCGTGTTTGATTACATATTTTTAAAAATCAAACTTATTTGTGTGGGTTTTATTTTTAGTATCGATTGCCAAGAAAAA
>VMDR010036643.1:0-10445 GCA_007922815.1 Macrotus californicus | reverse complement strand
AGGAGGTAAAAGACCTGTATTCAGAAAACTACAGAACACTGAAGAAAGAAATTAAGGAAAACACAAGCAAGTGGAAGCACATACTGTGTTCATGGACTGGAAGAATTAAAATCATCAAAATGTTCATACTACCCAAAGCAATTTATAGATTCAATGCAATCCCTATTAAAGTACCAATGACATATTTCACAGATACAGAACAAACACTTCAAAAATTTATATAGAACCATAAATGACCCCGAATAGCTGCAGCAATTTTGGGAAAGAAGAGCAAAGCAGGAGAGATCACAATGCCTGATGTCAAACTGTATCACAAGGGCACTGTAATCAATACACTTTTCAATTTATATGTTGATTGGAGATAAATATTCAAGAGTAATTAGATTAGGAGGTGAAAGTGGTGAAATTGTGTCTTCCTATACTGGTGACAGAGGAAAAAAACAAAGACAGAAGGTCAGCCACCTCAACAGTGAACATTTAGTGATCTCAGTAACCCAAATGACCAGTTGATTTATTTGTTTCATTCAGAATTTGAGGCAGTATTATTGCAATATTACATTGTAGCAGATGTTAACAGGTGTTTATTTTTCAGATGATGCAGTTGATATTTTTATTATCTGTTTTGGTTAGGATTATCTTTGTTTTTATTAAAATTCATTTCTTGGACAGACTAAATGATTTTAAAAGTTATTGACTGTCTTACTATAAGTTTTTGTGGTGGTGAGCATATTTATTGTTAGGAGGTAAATAAGAGAAGGCTTAACCCTTGATATTGTTGCTTGAACTGATTCTGTCATACCCATTTCTTCTTGTCTGCTGGACCTGCAGAGGTGAGATGAAGTATGTTTGTGAGCATGACTCCTTTGCCTCATGCCCCACTTCTATAGGGTGCCTGGATCTATTCCAGTTATAAAATTCAGCAAAACTTCCCGACCTGATCCAGTGAGTATCACAGAATATTTATATAGTGAAAATTTTATTTTATAAAAGTAGTATTGTAACAATAACTCCTCAGAACACAATCATTGTGTTAAAGGCTCTTAAAGATTTGATTTGCTAAAAAAGTTGACCTATTAATCATTCGTGTAAAACTAGGTGTTTTTTTTTTTTATAGACTCCACAAAGGATTGGGCTGGATACAGGTATGTAGGTCATTCAGTCAGACCTTCCCATCTTACAGGAAAAGAATTGGGACCCAGAGTAGTCAGCGAGAGCTGGTTAGTAGCAAAGTTGGTGAAAGAATCTGCTCTTCTGATTCTTAGTTGAATGTTCTGTCTACTATATCTCAGAACACACTTAGTAAATAAATCTTAATAATTAGAGAAACCACGGAAACTTCAGCCCACTATAAGCATTACCCTGAATTCAAATGTCTGAAGTCTAAATTTGTATGTTTTTATTGTAAGTCCTACTAAGCCATCAGAAGATTCAGGCACTGTTTTGCTGGGTAGAAAATGGATTAACCAAATACAGAACTAACTCTACAGAAATTTCTGCATTCTCTAAAGTCTTTCAGATTAATCTGTAATCTATTTAATTATCATGTTACATCACAATAAACTTGGTATGAGCAATAACATTTTCTCCATGATGAATATCAGGCCATGCTATGCTAATTAGCTCTTTAGTGCTCACCTGTCCCCCAGCAATTTTATTCATTCAATAAATATTTGAGATTTATTATGTGCCATTCCCAGTGCTTATAGCTGGTGATATGAGGCAACTTGTAGGAATTAATCCCACCTCTCACTGAGCTTGATAGACAATTGAAAACTAAAACCAGTAATATGAAAAATTATGATAGAGGAAAAATATGGAGCCATGAGAACATAGGGCAGGAGAACCTAACAATTCTGAGAAGTGGTGCTTAAGTTTTTATCTGAAGGACCAGTAGGAGCACTTAGATGAAGGGACAGGGGAAAGTCATTCTAGGCAGAGGTAAGAACGTGTGGGAAACTGGAGGCAAGAGAGAACAGCAGAGATCCAAGATGGCAGTGGAGTAGGTAGAAGCTACCTTAACCTCCTCCCTGGACCAAACTGGAATTACAACTAAATTGTAGAAAAATCATCCTGAATAATCAACTGAACACTAACTGGAGACAAGCCTTATAACTTAAGACATATGGAAGAAACCACATCACTACAACAAAACTGGTAGGAAGTGTGGAGTTGTAAGAGGGCTTTCTGGGCTCCCATTGGTGGCAGCTGAAGTTCTGGAGGAATATTTCAGTGGCTGGAGGGTTCCCTCTGAGAAGTGTGGGGTCTAAACCCCAAGCTGGGCTCCCCAGCCTACAGCTCCAGAACTGAGGAAGGAACCCAAATAACATACATCTGTGAAAAGCATTGGGGTTTCTGTACACTAGGGAAAGGTCGCTAGAGATGCAGAGAGCCTCTTAAAGGGCCAAAGCACAAAATTTCATTTGCATCCATGTACCCTGGGCTATGGAAGAGGGAGGACAGAGTGGACTAGAGCTTCAAGAGGAGATTCTGGGGTTGGTGGCTCTGGGGGGAGAGCTGAAGGGTCACTACCAGGATCCCTGTGCTGACTAATTCCGCATACTGCAGGAGCCATCTTTCTCAGTTGGAGCACTCCCCTCCAAGTGGCATCAACCTGAGGGGAAGCAATAGCCCCACCTGCAGGAATCCATCTCATCCCACCCTCTGGAGCTTAAGCAGGCTGCAGAGGAGTAAAGCTAGAGGAAATTTCAGTGTTTAAGCTTAACAGAAAGTCTGCAGGTGAAGATGGTTCTCTGGAAGACCTAAGACTTTAGCTGACCTACCCCTGGGCCTAGTGCTGGTAAAAGCCAGCCTTGGTGCACAGACTGGTTCTTTCTGAACACACACAGGCCCAAAAGAGGGAGCCACAACATGTGGATTGCTGATAATTCCAAACATGTTACCCAGGGCTAGTCACAGGCAGCAGCAGACATAGGTCTGCACAAGAGTCTGAAGATCTACCTAAAACATAGAAATGAACACAAAGAAGCAGCCAAAATGGGAAGACAAAGAAACAGGCACCAAATGAAAGAGCAAGAGAATTCTCCAGAAGAAGAACTTAAATGATGGAGGCAAACAATTTATCAGATAGGTTAGAGTAATGATTATAAGGACGTTCCACAGCATGAAAAAAGACATAGAAACCATAAAAAAGAATAAAGAATGCAATATCTGAAATAAATAGTACACTGGAAGGAATAAATAGTAGGTTAGATGAAGCAGAGAATTGAATCAGTGATTTGGAAGACAAGGTAGAAAAAAAACACCCAATCAGAGCAGCAAAAAAGATAAAGGAATTTTAAAAAATGAGCAGAGTTCAGGAAACCTTTGGGACAACATGAAGCATATCAACATTCACATCATGAGAATACCAGAAGGAGAAGAGAGTGAGCAAGGGATCAAGAAACTATTTGAAGAAATAATGACTGAAAACTTCCCTAACCTGGTGAAAGAAAATGACACACAAGTCTAGGAAGCAGAAAGTCCCAAGCAAGTTGGACCCAAAGAGGCCCACAGCAATATACATCATAATTAATAATGGCAAAACTTGAAGACTAGGAGAGAATCTTAAAAGCCACAAGAAAAAAGCAGTTAGTTACCTACAAGGGAGCTTCAATTAGACTGTCTTCTGATTTCTCAACAGAAACATTTCTGGCCAGAGTGATTGGCATGAAATATTCAAGGTGATGAAAAGTAAGGACCTACAACCAAGGTTTCTTTTCCCAGCAAAGCTATCATTTAAAATTAAAGGAGAAAGAAGGAGCTTCCCATTCAAGAAGAGAGAATAGCAATGGCTAGAACTTAGACATTTGGGAGATTTAGAGGTGATGAGACTCAGGAGTTGGCAGAAAGCCTTAATTCCAAAGGTTCTATTAGAGTGTCTTGAAGGTCATGGGATTAAGTTCTGACTTTATCCAAATGCAAATTAAACCAGTAAAGGATTAATATCCCCATTTGTGATACTTGTCTTAAGCTATATTCATTGATTTATAGGTGTGCCTCCCTGTTAGACTCTGCAGTCCTTGAGGGAAAGGTGATATCTTTTCCATGTTTGTATACTGTCTGTTCAACAGCATGCCTGACACAGACCAAGTGTGCAGTGAATCATTAAAGGCTGACAGAATGATACGGTAAATAATACATAATTATCACCACTCTCTCTGGCTCCAGCCTCTGAGAAACTGCAGGCTTACTTAGCAACATGTGGGGATGTTAGAGTAAATTATTTTTGTAGAGTAGGGTGGATGAATTTCTGAGATATTCTAGAACTGTGTTCATAGTATATACTCTTCTTCATTATACCCCTAAGAGAAAAGTATAAGAAGTTAAAGTTGGCTTATGTTAATAGGTTATTGGGTAACATGTCTGCCAACTATGAGTGCTTGAGGTTTTCGTTGTTTGTTCCTTCAACAGTTTAATAAGAAATCAGAAGTGCTTTCTGTTTAAACCCTTTCTAGATATAAGCCTTGCAGCCTTTGGGGTCATGTTTTACAGGAAAATGTTGACATTCTAAAGACCACATCCATAATGATCTCATTGTTGCAATCCCTTCTGGTTAAGCACTGTGCTGGCTAAACATTCTCTGAGGTGTCCAAATTCAGGCACATTGGCTTGGGAACAGCTCTAAATCATTTGTTTGTTATTTATGCAGATATTTTGGGGTCCAGCACAAAATCACCATACTATTTGGTGACATTGTGAATTCCCCTATTCCGTTTTAATCAGTGTAAAAAGCCATAATTTCATAAAAATAGTTAGTCTTGACAGCAATGGGAGTTATTGTGATTGCTTTTGATAACTATTTTTTTCATTATTACATGAAGTATTTTACTGATTTCTGACCCTTGTCTTCAGGAAAGGTAGTAGCAGACCTCCATTCAGTATTTATTGCCATGGAAACCAAATCTAGGGTAACTCCGTTGCTTGAGAAATGTTCACTGGTCTGTGGATTTCTTGGGGAGGCTCGTTGCTGACACTGCAACCCTTTATGATCTCTTTCAATTAACACTTGTGTGTATGTGTGTGTGTACACACAAGAGGAAAGAGGAAAAGAGGAATATGTATATATGTCAGATTATTTATCTCTGCTTGTAATTCATGTGACTCAAGTTATACAAAGAAACATGTTCTTTGGTGTAGTGAACATTACAGTTCTTTTTATCTCTTCTTGATCGAGTGGAACAAACACATGATGAACTGGGCTTTGTTATCTTTCACTTGCCTTTCATAAAATACTAAGATGCAAACCATACCTACAGTGCCCCAGCATTACTAAATTAGATGTTTCTTTCAATGAATAGGCACCTGTATTTCAGGCTGAAACTGGGTCTCAGTGAAAATACAAAACCAAAGAAAAGTAATGCCATACTGCCTATGAGCTTATAGAAGCAATATCTAATACAGTGTGGTACAAATAATTTCTAGCACACTCCAGATCAAACCCATAGTGCCTGTGTGCACTGACTGGGATGCTGCACATGAATCCACTGTTGAATGACTACAAGATGGTGGCCATTTCTGCTGCCAAGATAATGGATACCAGATGCCATATAAAGCTGTGTTATAATGAGAGATACCTCATAAATATTGTAAAGAGAGAAGAGTAGTGAACATAAGAACCCATTGTTGAGCACGCTTTACTTCCTTGTTGGTAGATTGTTCCTCTCTAGAGATTTTCCTTCAATCTCCTTTGCTGCCACCTTTAACCTGGTTTCTTTCTAGAGGGCTCTGTCCAAGTCCTAAGTCAGGAAGTTATCAGTTTTTTTCTCTGTGATTTCTTGCTCATTACCAGGATCATTCTCAAAGCTTCAACTCCCACCCGTCTGCAGCCTTCAGCCTTCACTTCTCTCCTCTCCAGCTTCCTCCTAACCGTGGCCTCCTAGATACCTTGTGTGCATCTTTCCTCACAAACCAGGTCAGTCCTCTGATATCTTTAGTGTTGCTAAAAGAAGTACCCCCATTTTCTCAGTCAGTTGGGCTTATACCTTGCTCTCATTTGTGATTACTTTCTCTTCTTTCACCTCCCTGAACTACAGTTCATACATTATTGATTTTAATTCTATAGTAATTCTTACATTCCATTCTCAGTTGTATGCCCATCATTATGTAGATCCTCACTATCTCTCATTCAACATTTTCCCAGTTTAACAACCAAGCTTCCCAACTACCAGCCTCTTCTTTTTCCAGCCTATCATGCAAGTTGCTGCCAAATTATTTGTCTTAAAGCGTATCTCTGATTAGACCACATCTTTATTCAAGAATGTACAATAGCTCTTCACTGCTTGTTAGCCAAATATTCACAACAAACCATTTTTTTATTCATTACGTCTTCCAAACGTATTCCCTGATACTACCTCAAATTATTCAAGGTGTTTGTGTACCTAAAAAATTTGCTTATATTCAAAAATATTCCTGTATCAAACAAGCAATTTTTAATTTGAGTGTTGGCTTGCTTGTCTTACTCACTAGACTATAAGTTCCAAGAGCAGGCACTGTGTCTGTTTTCAATTATCATTGTATTCTCTTATCTAATATAGAACTTGGCACACAGCACAGTAGGTGAATTTTAAATGAATTAATATATTATGTGATTTGTTTCTACAGAACTTTGTGAATGCACCTCTTATGCCTGAACTATCTTATTTGTACAGCTCTGCCTATTGTAATACTTTCTATGTGTCAATACTTATTCAAATGTTTCCTAATTCCTATGTTTCCTAATTTCTTTCCCTTCTCATCCTGCTTGTGTTCCCTTTCTTCACTTCCTCAACTTAGTGTGCTCTTTTCCTCCCCTTTCTGGTTGCTTTGATGCTCCCTTATGTCACTTAACACATAATGGCATGATATTTTGGATATTTGCACACAATCAACCTTAGCTGAAACTAGCAATTGATATTTTATGCTGATTCTCTTTGGCCCCATTTTACTAAAAAAAAATGAGGAGAGTATGTAGAAAGCATATTTATTACACTTGTGGGTGACATGAAGCTTGGAGAGGAGCCAGTGCCTTGGTATTCAACAAAGCTTTGCAGGCAAGAAAAATGGACCAAATCTAACAGAATGAAATTGCAGAAAAATGTGCTTTATATACAAAGGGTTTAAAACCAGCTGTACAGTTATAGGATGGGAAGCATGCAGATTAGTAAAACTTAGTCTTCATTGACAGTTGGTTAGTATGGAAAAATGATGTCACTATTAAAATTATAAAGCAATCTTGATCTTAGATTATGAATTTATTGATAGCAACAGAGTCCAGGATGAAGGAGGTGGTAATTTTCTTCTCCTTAGGCCTAACTATTTATACTCTAAGAGCTAGAGAAACACTGGGGTATGTTAAATGGAGACGGACAAGAATTTTGAAGAATTTGGAAACCAATCAATTGTAACTAGAAATGTCTCACATGGAGTGAGGTCACGATAGCTACTTCTCAGATGAGAGATCACATTTGCTAAAGGTACAGAAGGCCTTTGGGAATCAGAAAAGGAGACAAAATACAATGATAATGTATAGTTTTGACTGCTGGAGGAAGTCCATATAAACTAAGAATTACAATACAGTGTGATGAGAGCTTTAGAAGTACTTATGTGATACCATGGGAATATAGAGGAAGAGCATATATCTTTTCCTGAGTGTTTTAGGGAAGGCTCCACAGTGGAGTGACACTTGAACAGGGCCTTGAATGGATTGGCACATGCTAGCAGCATGGAAGGTCCATAAGTTCTGGACCCTTGAGTGAATTATTTTCAGTAGACCCAAGAATTTATACAGGGTGAGGAAATCAATTCTCTTTACTAGTCTAGAGATATTTAAACAATTACCTATTATTCTTCTAAAAGAAATACTTGTTAACCTTAGAAAATTTAGAAAATAAAAAGTATATAGAGCAGAAAAGAAAGAATCTGTAACTCTACCCCTAGGCGAGAACTATTAATATTTTGGGACCAGCTTTAGAAAGTAAGGAGGCTTGGGGAGTGAAGTTGCAGCTTTAGCAGGATGTTTGGGGAAGACTTTTAAGAATCAATGACAAATAACAATAAAAAATGTGAAAAAAATAAGAATCAATGATAAATAAGCAGAAACCTGCAGAGTAAGGAGTGGTCACACAATTGAAAAGCTGGTGTTAAAGTTCCCGGATGGAGATAGTAAGTGCAAAAGTCAGTTGAGCAAGAAACTTGTTGCTGAAGGAGCAGGAAGGGAATGAGTGTGGTTGGAATGTGTGAGCAAGGGGGGAATTGTGAGGATGGTAAGGAAGGCAGGAGACGACACATGCAGAGCCATGGAGGTCATGCAGCCGAAGGTCGCACTTAATTCCTAGGACATTGGGGAACCACTGAAAGGTTTTTAAAGCAGGAGCAAGAAGCTCTGGTTTATTATTTTGATGGATAACTCTGACTGCCCTGCAGAGACTGGATGGAGGTGGAATGTGGGCCCAAGTGGAAGCAGAGACTCATTGACAGGCTAACACAGTGGTCCCGGTCTGGACTAGAGTGGTGGGAGAGGGAGGAACAATTTGGTCTCTATAAAAATAAAGATAGAACTAATAGGACTTTGTGATTTTATGTAGGGAGTGATGAAAAAGTGAAATAAAGGATAACTGACCATTTTATATCAGAAAAACATTCTATCTATTGTTTTCATATTTACTAGTTACCAGAAAGTAAAATCCATGTAGTTCTCATCACAGAGTGCAGATTCAGTCATGCTTAACTGTTTTTTGTCTTATAAAAATATTGAGTCAACAAATCTCTCCAGATGTTGCTATAAGTATATATGAGCATCTGGCTTACGTGGACCCCATGTAACATTTGAAATCTATATTCTTTTTGCTCAGGCTGTACAAATCTTCCTCTGAAGATGCCTTTATCAAAACTTTTAAAAGGAGTATCTTTTCCTATAAAATGAGTAATTATTTGCTTTATTGTGAAAAGTTAAAAAAAATAATGGTAGACAGAGAAGACATAAAAGAGATTGTTGCTTTCCTATTATCTAGACCAGGGATTTTCAAATGGTTTGCCACAGGAATTTTTAAAACATGGAATACCTATTTGATCAGGGGCACTGACCTCTTTTCCTTTAGAATGTCAAATTAAAAATGACAATAGCCAACAACACAATAGCCATCCAGTGTGAATGAATCAAAACTATACCTGTTTTTTTGGTCAGGTTGGCAAAAAATATATTTTTGGTGTGCCACAGAGTTTTAGTAATTAGTTTATGTGTGCCATGAGGTGGAAAAGGTTTGAAGATTGTTGACCTAGATATATACCTGTTACCAAGGACAGATTTATATGGAGCTAATTAAACTTGTACAGGTCCCTTTTCAGGCCTCGACAAAGCCCAGGTAATTTTGTATTCATCGTTTTGTATTCTTTTCCTATTATGGTCTTTCCCCTTATTTTATAAACTTTATGCTGCACAAAACCAGAATCCAGCACTATTTCCAGATTATTTATTTACAAATAAATTTCATTTTATGAAAAATAGGATCATACTCTACTAGGTTTTATTTTCTAAGATATTATCCATATATTTCCATGCTGTAATTATATTTTTATGGGATATTGTCTTTTACCACATGATTATACTATAGTTAAATGACCATTTTTGAGCTATTGAGGCTGAGCAAGGCTTTTCACTACTAGTATTTGATACTCATTAAATTTGTGCTGTTGATCTCTTACTAGACGGGACATATTACCGAGCATTCTCTGGTCATGAGTTGTAGACTATGGCTGTTCACATGACTCTTCCCAGGAGTAGGAGTAAAATGCCAGGTGAGTCATTTGTTTCCTTAATATTCTCTGCCTGTTGCAGTAGCCTGACATATTTGGGTGAAGTTTGGGGTCACCATTGTTTGAGTTAGAATTAATTCAATTTTCTATAGTATGTGAAATAATTAAATTAAAAATTCCACTTGCTAATTTATTTAAAACTTCAAAAATTGATACTGTGCTTATTAGAATTATTAAACCAGTTTAAAATATAATCTCTGGTTACTTCAAGAAGATAAAAATAGGTTGGGTGAGTTATCTCTTGCACACATTCTTTGTAACGCGCATGTTAGGTATTCACTTATAACAGCATGAAGATTTTTTATTTTTACTTTTTTTTATTGTTGTTCAAATACAGTTGTCTCCATTTTGGTTTTAATGAGGATGACAATAGTCTAATTTTAAAAACTAAATGAAGATAACTTTGGAAATCCAGAAAATGCCTCCAAAGAAATGTAATTTCATCCCCAGTAATACAGTTATATCCTGAATTTTAAAATAACAATGGAAATATGTTAAAAACGTGAATAAATTTGGGTTTCAGATAATTATACAAATGTGATCAGATGTTTTGTATGAAATGACTTAATACTGATGAATGTTAAGACAACCATTTGAATGTAGGTGTTAAAAACTATTGCTCATCAAAGGATGTTGGGTATTTCCTGATTAATGAG
>VMDR010036642.1:0-10447 GCA_007922815.1 Macrotus californicus | reverse complement strand
CCTGGTACATCAATAAATGTAAAGCCTTTTATAGATAATAGTTTAATTAAAATGAGAAAATAAAGGTTTATTTACTAAAAGTTTCTGGGATAGCAGGACACGTGTCCATGCAATGCTTAGTCCCTACGATACAGAACATAGAGAAACAAACTCAAGCTTGATGAAAAAAATGTAAAATGAAAATAATTCATAATAAAATATGAATATATACTTAAGGAAAATATTTGTAAGACCTCAGGCTAAAGAAAAGCTTCTTAAATAACACAGCACATTCAAAAACTGCTATTAAAAATAAATGAAGGAAGAAGATGTAATTATAAAATCCAGTGACAAAGGATAGACTGGAGAAAATATAAATTTGAGATATTGCAAATAAATGGTTAACAGTCATACACAGATGATTCAGATGTTAAGATAAAAATCAAGCATCTCAAAAACACAGAAAGAAAAACCCAAGGACAAATGATGTCAATAGGACATTAGTAAAGATCCTGGTAGGTGCTCTACGACCCCAGAGTCTCTATACTTTAACATAATACAAATGTCTGTATTACTTCCATGAGGACTAGTCTGGTTCTTCTTGTACAGCAGGTGCCATTCATGTGGTTATTTACAGGCCCAGGCTCCTTTCATCTTGTAACTCACCTTTCTCTAGGGCCTCTGAGTCCTACAGATGGCCCACAGACATATGAAAAGATACTCAATATCACTAGCCATCAGAGAGATGCAAATTGAAGCCACAATAAGATGTCACCTCACACCTCAAAATGGACACCATTAATAAATCAACAAACAAGTGCTGGCGAGGACGTGGAGAAAAGGGAACCCTAGTGCACTGTTGGTGGGAATAATGACTGGTGCAACCACTGTGGAAAACAGTATGGAATGTCCTCAAAAAACTAAAAATGGAACTGCCTTTCTACCCAATGATTCCACTGCAGGGAATATACCCTAAGAATCCCAAATCTCCAATTCAAAAGAACTTATGCACTCCTATGTTCATAGCACCACAATTTACAATAGCCAAGTGCTGGAAGCAGCCTAAGTGCCCATCAGTAAATGAATGGATCAAAAAAACCATGGTACATTTACACAATGGAATACTATGCAGCAGAAAGAAAGAAGAAACTCCTACCTTTTGTGACAGCATGGATGGATCTGGAGAGTGAAATGCTTAGTGAAATAAGCCAGTCAGTGAAAGACAAATACCATATGATCTCACCTATAACAGGAATTGAATGAACAAAATAGAGCCTCAGGCATAGAAACATTGAACAGACTTAAAGTGACCAGAGGGGAGGGTGGAAGGGGATACTGGTGGAAAGAAGGGGAAGGGACTAGTCAAAGAACATGTACAAATGACCCATGGATATAGACAACAGTGTGGGAATTGAGTATGGGAGCAGGGGAGTGGGATGGGCTGAGGAGGGCAAAGGGGGAAAAATTAGGACAACTGTAATAGAATAACAATTTAATAACAAAAATTAAAATAAAAAAATGACAGAGGAAAAGAAGAAAGGGTCACCCATGGGAGGATTTATTGAAACAGGCCTGGGAGAGGAGAATCACATTACTTCCCACACACATTTCATTGACCAGAACTTAGTCACATGATCATTCCAAGTGCAAAGGCATCTGGGAAATGTAGTCCAGATGTATGTTCAAAAAGAAGAAATGGGTTTGATGATCTTCTGAAAGACGTTGCCACAATTTGACACTTCACAGGAGCCGAAATCAGTGGCTAATGAACACTTGACAAGCTCCTTGACTTATTAGTATTATAGAAAAGCAAATTAAAACATTACCTCTCATTCAATGGATGAAAAAGAAATAAAATCATCAATGTACAAATATGAAACAGGAGGAGAGGAATACTTTCATGTGTTTCTGGTATAAATAAGAAATGCTACAGCTTCTTGGGAAGCTGTCTCACAATACCTATTATATGATTTAAAAAAAACACATACACTATAGTCACCAACCTAGGAATTCCACTTCAGGAAATCTATTTCATCAGTGCAAACATGTGAGTAAATAAAATATGTATACAGAGACGTTACTGATGTATGTTTAAAATAACAAGAGAAAAAAGTCAAGAAAATCATGGATGTTGACCAATAAAGGAAGAGTTGAACAAGTCTCAGTATATTTATTCTATGAAATATTCAGTTATAAAAAAATAAAGACTGAATTAGAGATACACGTTATTCTAGAAGTATGTTTACAATGTACTGTTAAGGGGGAAAAAACAAGGTGCAAAAATTGATTTGAGTCTTACCTAATTTTGTAAAATCATTTTCATAAAACATTATTTTGTGTATAAATTCACATATTATTGCGTGAGTAAGGAGTATGAACAGTGTATCCTGGTAGTTGGGGGAGCCAAGAGGCATTTTAAGCAAACACACAAAATAATTGTAGAATAAAATAAATATGAATTTTATAAACATGAGTTAAGTAATTCATCCACATATTCATTCAAGTTATCTATCGAGCCAAGCACCTTACTAAGTGATAAAGTGGTGATCTAGCAGATATGACAGATAAGATTGGTACTTACAAGCAGCTTGCAATAAATGTGTTGTTTGTTAGGGATGAGTGAACGAGCAAACACAACAGTATGATGAATGCCTTAACGGGAAAGTTTCAGGAAAGGAGCAGTTAACATCACCGTAATGAAAGTGGGGAATCAATATCTATATCATATTTGGACTCAGTAAATACCTATATGTGTGACCTTGAGCAAGGTGCATAGAAGCTTCTAGACTCAGTTTCTCCATCTTTAATTAGTACTAAAACCCCTCTAACTCACAGGGTTGTTGTCAGAATTGAGTGAAACAGTAAATATAAATTATTTATCACTGTGCTTGGAAAATACAGAATCCTGGTAAAGTAAGTTACTTTTGACTTTGCTTGATCACCACAGCATGCCCTTCTTCAATACGGGGCAGGCTGCAGGAGCCAGAGAGGAGGCATTCCCCCAAACCTGCACCCACTTTACCTTTCAGCATTTCAGCATCTGAGAGTAAATGAGCTAGCCTCTGTTATTGAACAGTATCTGCCTCTTAATAGACCAGGTGTTCTTTAGCCAGAAAGACATCCTTCAGGCCTGGCACATTGAAAATGCTCAGAGTGGTTCTAAGGTGCTTGGGCAGTATTTATCAGGAGTCAGATCCCAGCATCTGATTAACAGTCACATCTAAAGATCTCCAGTATCAGACCTGTGATGGCTCTTGTCTAGTGTCTTACTTTTACTTACTCATTTGCAAATGTTTTCATGGAAGAGACTGTTTATTAAGAATTGAAGTAGAAATCTGTTATTATAACATCGATTTCATCCTCTTCTTGTGACAGTGTCCTGGTTTTACTTTGCAAAGCCACTTCTCCCTGACTTCCCCATCCTGTGGGTTAGTGGGGATGACCACAACCTCAGCTACAAAGATGGTGGACATACGACCAAGGCTTGGTGATTCAGGGCATTTAACCCACAAGAAAGCACTGGTTGGATGAAGGACAACAGACATCAGCTTCTGGACTTCTGCTTGTGCTATTATAAAAGAGAAAAATTCAGCTTACTAAGATTTTCTGTAGCTTCCAGTGTCTACCATGTGAACGGGGGCTTATCTGAGTTTTTACATGAAATCTTTTAACATTTGTAATTAATTCAATTTTAAAAATAAATACTATATAGTCTAAACAAAACACATCTACAGGAGGGTTGCAAACAGTGAGCAGTGTCTTTGTAAACTCTGGCATAAACATTTCAGCAAGGCATGCCTCTAGACCAGCCCTGTGAACTGTTCAACCAGAGTGGTCTGAGCAGAATAAAGACTACTTACTGAGCATTGTTCTCCAGATCTCCTCATAAGATGAGTAAACAATGATACTTTTCTTTCCACTCTTTTAACAATAAAAGAGACAGTGTTTACAACTTCAGGTTTATAGTTAAACACACCAGATTTGAATCTATCTCGGCTGCTTACTAACTTGGTGATGGTGTTGACAATAGTACCTGCCTCCTAAGGTTGTTTGTTATGAGGGCTAGGTAGAAAAAAATGAACCTCAGGAATGCCTTCAAAGGAGGCAGTCTCCTTCAAAGGAGAAGTCACCGTGGAAAGCAAACAGACAGATTCCCATCACGAAACCTCAGGCCAGTGTTGCACATCCATTTGTATATTTTTCCTGAAAACACTTGCAAATATCTGCCCCCTTTTTAACCAGCATGGTGTCTCTTCTTTTTTTTTCTGTGTTCTCCACACAAACAAGAATTAGAACAATCTTTTTCCCATGGAATCTTTCATGGGAAAAAGAGCTCAACGTGTCCTATTTTTAGGGTCACTGGGATTTAGATTTGTGTTGGTTTTCCTCTTACTCTCTTTGCTTTTTTACCTCTATAAAAACACTATCATCTCTCTCATTTTTTTATCTACCCATTTATATATGTTGATTTTTGCTTTTTTTTTCTCTTCCAATTCTCTCTCCCCCACCACCTTGCTTTACACATTCCCTCTCTCCACACCTCACCCATTATTTCTTCCTATTCCTACCTCTGTAAAGTAAGGATCAATAACTGTATCATCATGACTATTTTAAGGTTTAGAAAAATACATTTAAGATTTCTAACCTTACCTGTAGTAGGCTCTTAATTAAAGAAAGATCTTCTTCCAGTTCCTTTGTATCTGCCCCCTCCTCATTCTTGTTTCCTTATTTGAATTGCTCTGTGGCATCCGCCTTCTGCCTTCCACCCCCACCTTCTGCCTGTCAGATGTGTATCAGCACCTTCATCACCCCCACAGCTCAGTGAGGAAGCTGCCTTTATTCAAACCATTAACAGCCCTTCCTTGGCTTTTTATTGTTCCTTCTTCATTTGAGATGCACAGGGTAACTTGTTATATTACTGAGATGATTGACAATACATCACAAGAGAATAAAGTCACATTTCATGAGCTTCAGAAATTTTCTCAACATAGGCATATTTGCTCTATGTACATTTTAATTATCTTTGCCCAAGGATTATTTTAAATGTTAGAGGCAAAATTTTGGGGAAGTCATCAGGTGGAGCTTCCCTCATGACAGAAGTCCTCTCCAAGGTGTTGAAACAGAAACCCGCAAGATGTCTTCAATTAATAGCCTTTTGAGAGGGTGAACTGAAGACGCTCACAGACATGCTTCACAGACACTGCTGCAACACCTCACTTGGAAGTTTTTTTAATTATGTTACATGTAATTCATACCTCACTCCTATTAATGTTATTTCTTGGCTCAGATACCTTCCATGATTTCTTCCCACTGCAATAACCTCTTCCAGCTCTGTCTTGTGACAGCATCAGGTTTTGGCAAAGACCATGGTTCCAGAAGCAATCCTTCTCTATCACTCACTAACTGTGTGACCTTGGGAAGATTACTTAACCTCTTTGTGCCTCTAAAATAGGAATAAATAGGAATAATGACATATGTACTCCATAGGTTTTGTGAGCATTAAACAAATTAATGTATGTGAAAAATAATTTTTAACAAAAGACCTGTCATATATTAAGTACTGTATGAGTTAGTCAATAAAGTATTTCAAAACAAAATGGAAACAATTTATCACTCCAGTTTAGGTAGACTAGCATAGTGGAATTGACTCAGAACTCAATAACAAATGCTTCTATGTCTATCACTCACTACATACCAGCCACTGTGTTAGACACTGTACATTGTGCCTACAACAATCTTTTGGGGAAGATGCAATTATTATCTCTTTGTGGCAGGTCAGGAAATAAGACACTGAAGCTTACAATGTTATTTTAGATTATCCAGCTCTTAAGAATTTTATGGAGAAGGATGTTTTTAGGTGCAAGTGAAAAATGTAACAAAAAGTGGCTTATGCAAGGAAGTGGAGGGTTCATCCTTGAGTTAACTAGAAAGCCCAAAGGGGGGATTTCTAGCTTCAGGTACAGTCTAACCAGGTGCTTAAGTAATGCCATCTGGAATCTGTCTTTGTTATCACTTGGCCCTGTTTATTCTCTGTTGGTTTTACACTAAAATAAGCTCTCTCCACTTGGTGGCAGAAGAAGAAAAAGACATATAATATTTTTAACTTTCTAGTCTCTGTGCATTTACCTCTTCATTCACATGTTATCCCAGCCTGGTTCTCTATGCCATTATTTTGCTTGTAGTTGAGCCTGTTTTATTCCTGTACTTTTTACTTAATTCATTAATTTTATAATAATTTCGGGGTTCTCAATTAGTTTCTTGAAGTCTGCAATGTCCCCTCTTATTCTGTTTTGTTGTTTTAGTATCTTAACATTGAGCTTTCATATTATTGTTCTAATTAGGACTTTTCTATTGCTTAAAGTATTCCTCAAGCAATTCTGTGAGCTATGTTTTCTTTCCAACAGGTTTTTTTGCACCCAACTTTGCATGCTTCTCTATTTCTTGTGTTTTAATTGCATTAGTAAATTTTCAGTGTTGCAATGCTATTATAAGCCTCTTGTTCACACTAACCATGGGTGCTCTATCCATACCTTTTACATATATAAATATGAATTTGCTTTGCCCTTTTTGGTCCTTATCTGAAAGCTGCTTAACTTTTGATGAACAAAGGTGAAGTCTGGGTGTTGATTACGTGCACTTTTACCTACACACACAAATACACAAGAAGAATGTAAGGTGTGAGGTGGGGCAGGGAGAAAGCTTAGCTGCAGAAATGATTAGATCACCCACTGGCATGCTCACTCTCTCTCTCAATAAATGCCCAAAATCTAGATTTTCACCGCTAAGTTGAAGATGTATTTCAATGACTTGAGAAAATTAATTTACACTTTGGATATTATGCTTAATTAAGTCTAGGTGGCTGCGGGGGGCAAAGGCGGAACTTAATGGTTCCACCTGTCCTAACAAAAAGAGTTTTCTGGTAAGTAGCCAAGATTGAAAGCTGTTATACAGGATTTAGTGGGCAGCTCCTCAGGCCATATCTCCTTAAACTAGAAAGTATTGATGAGCACTTTATTGACTCATGCCCTTTCCCCACCCCAGTGCTAGTCTGGTGAATGCAGGCTGGGTTAGAAGCTCTATGGCATTTCAAGAGATATTCTGTTCTCCCCACCCCCTTACTCTCATTTTTTCAGGTATATAACATTAAGCTAAACTCTTTTCATTGTATTGTTCCTGGTAGCAATTTTTGTGTTGCTTTTACTATTTTTTAAATACTTATTGCTATTCTATTACAGTTGTTCCAATTTCCCCCCTTTGCCCTCCTCCACCAAGCCCACCCTGCTCCCACAGTCAATCCACACACTGTTGTCCATGTCCCTGGGTTATTCATACATGTTCTTTGACTAGTACCTTTCCCTTCTTTCTACCATTATCCCTCTTCCTCCTCCCCTCTGGTCATTGTCAGCCTGTGCCATGGTTCCATGCCTGTGGTTCTATTTTGCTCATTAGTTTATTTTGTTCATTAGATTCCTCTTATAGGTGAGATCATATGGTATTTGTCTTTCACCAACTGGCTTATTTCACTTAACTTAATATTTTCCAGTTCTATCCTTGTTGTCACAAAAGGTAGGAGCTCCATCTTTCTTTCTGCTGCGTAGTATTCCATTGTGTAAATGTACCATGGTCTTTTGATTCACTCATTTAGTGATGGGCACTTAGGCTGCTTCTAGCACTTGGCTATTGTAAATTGTGGTGCTATGAACATAGTAGTGCATAAGTTCTTTTGAATTGGGGATTTGGGATTCTTAGGGTGTATTCCCTGCAGTGGAATCACAGGGTCAAAAGGCAGTTCCATTTTTAGTTTTTTGAGGACATTCCATACTGCTTTCCACAGTGGCTGCACCAGTCTGCATACCCACCAATAGTGCACTATGGTTCCCTTTTCTCCACGTCCTCACCAGCACTTGTTGATTTATTATTGATGGCCATTCTGACAGATGTGAGGTGATATCTTGAGTATTGTACATGTGTGATTTAACCTGAGAATGCTACCATTGCCTAGAACTCCAATAATTTCCTCATTAAAATGTTAGGAAATTTTAGTATATGTGCAGTAATCAGAGGGGAGGTGGGAAGGGATAATGAGGGGAAAGCAGGGAATAGTTTTCAGAAACAACTCTAAAGGACCCATGGACAAAACAAAGGGGGGTGGAAGCAGGGGAGGGAGGCGGGAATGGCTGGGGCCAGGGAGTTGTGGGGGTAGATGCAGACAATTGTACTTGAACAATAATAAAATAATTTAAAAATAAAAATATGTTTGGAAATTGATGTTCTGAGAAATTGGATTTCTCTAAAATACTCAGTAGTTAGGAACAAAGATAAGACTTGCAATCTGTTCTTCTGTACTATTGAGAGTTCCTCTTACCTACACAGTTTCCATGAATAATTTCCACTTCAACCAGAAACTAAAACAGAGACAGTAGGCTTCAGCCTTAGCATGAGGAAGGAAAAAGCTTACCTAACTGACAGAGCTACTTAATATTTTTAATGAACTCATATATTTATTCATCCAAATACATGTGGTTAAACTGAGTGTCTTCTTCAAACCAAATACCATATTGAGTGTTAGGATATAAAGAGAGGGGAGAACAAGAGAGGCAAGACCCTCTCTCGTATAGAGTTTCTGATCTAATGGAAGACATGGCTAATAAACAAGAAAACACATAATGAGGGTACATTTCAGTAAGATCTACAAAGGCTCCAAGCAAGTAATGTAATAGACAGTAACTGGGTTTGAGAGGGTCAAGTATGCTACTGTACATGATGTAGACAGAGAAAATCTTTAGAGGGACTGATAATATTTTGAGATATGAAGAAGGAGAAGGGGACATTCTTGTGAAAAATGAAAGGAAGAGATGGCCCAAAATCCAGAGGCAGAAAAGATTTTGGAGGCAGGGAGAATTGGAATGGAGACCAAGGTGGCTGACATATAGGCATAAAATGGGAGAATGACAAAAGATGATGCCAGAGCACAGGGCAGAGACCAGAGAGAGCAAGACGAAGGTACCAAAGGGCTTGACCAATTGCCAAGTGATCAAGTGGCTTCCTAAAGGAGGCCTCCTGTCTGAGAAAATTTTAGAAGAGGAAATCTTAGATGCTGGAGGTAGTGGCACTTGTACAAAGTCACCATTACATTCTCTCTCAGTGAAGTACTAAGTGAAGAGAGCTCAGTATATTTGTATAATGTGGTAAAGAGCTTAGAGATGAAAGGTGCTCAAGAAAGCAAAGCCTGTGGCTGTTCAAACACTCTGAGATCCCCACCCAAGACTGTAATAGATTCCTCTGGCATTTTCTGCTTTATGCCTTAACATTGGCCAAGAATCTTCTTTTTATTTCCCCAGTTACATCTCAGCTGCCTGTGTCTTTCCACTTTGCAGGATAGATGTAAAGGTTAATTCCACATCTGTAACTTCAGAAAGTGTTTTCTTCCAGGCTGCCAACCTCTTTGACGATTTGTCTTAGCTGTTGTGCATTAGAATGTCACTTCTCTCCACTCACCCCTTGAAACAGCCTATTTTTAAAAAGATGATTTGGGATTACAGTCAATAAAATCAGGTGGTAAGCAATTCTTCACCATGTTTGGTCCTCAACAGATAGGCTGAGTGACCAGAGAGCCATTTTTTATGACAAATGTCTCCTTGCTGTGTAAGCCTAGGAGATTCTCTGTGTATGTGCATGCTAAAGACTTGAGGTGACTTAAAGATGCACCCAAATTAAAACCAAATCTGAATTCTAAAGGGTTCTTTTGTAGCTCTTGGGGTGTACTCACTATGAGGATTTCCTGGAGAAAATGCAGGCACAGTCCAGCGTGAGCTCTGTCTCTTTAGGCAAGTAAATCAACATTTTGAACCTCAATTACCTTATCTACAACTTGGAATAAGTAGTTCTACCACACAGTTTTATTTGGAGGCTTAAATAAGATATGTGAAAGTGACCAGCACAGTGCCAGTACTTCTTTGTGGCCTCACACACAACCCCATCATCACCTTTATTCTCCCCCTTTTCTGTCTTCTTTATCAGCCATTTGTATCTCACTGTCTGATCTCATCAGGGGTTGGAGTGCCAACTCTGGGGCCAGTCTGCTGGGTGTGAGGCCTGGTCCTGTCACTGCACTTGCTGTGCAATCTCAGTCAAGTCACCTAAACTCTGTGTTTCCATTTTGTTACCCATTAGCTGGTGACAATAGAACATACATCTCAGAGTGGTTGTCATGATTAAATCAGTCAATAGAGATAGTGTTTAGGATAATGCCTAGAATGTGGTTTACTGCACAAGTGTTTGTATTAATATTGTAATTATGTTATCGTTATTATATTTTCTCTTGAGTTTACCTTCCAGAAGTCAGACTTACCACCAGGGGTCAATTGTTTTACCTCATGGCATGCAAATCAAAGCCACTGGCATAGGTGGGCTCACATGAACTTTAATTCCTTCATTTGCCCTGTACAGGTAGGTTTAGAGTTGTGAT
>VMDR010036641.1:0-10446 GCA_007922815.1 Macrotus californicus | reverse complement strand
GCAATTTCCAGATTGACTCAGAGAAGGAAAGCTGGACTTTTAAAAATTTGAATCAAGAGACCTGTGGTAAATAATTATAAGGTGACTTATTTGTTTATTTATTTTTATTGATTTTAGAGAGGGAAGAAGGGGGAGAGAAAGGGAGAGAAAACATCGATTTGGTTTTTCTTTTTTTAAAGATTTTATTAATTTTATTTTTAGACAGAGAGGAAGGGAGGGAGAAAGAGAGGGAAACATCAATGTGTGGTTGCCTCTCGCACACCCCCTACTGGGGACCTGGCCAGCAACCCAGGAATGTGTCCTGACTGGGAATCGAACTGGTGACTCTGGTTCACAGGCCAGTGCTCAATCCACTAAGCCACACCAGCCAGGGCTGTTTTTTCATTTATTTATACATCATTGGTTGATTTTTTTTTTTTAGAGAGAGACATTGATTTGTTGTTCCACTTATTTATGCGTTCATTGGTTCTTTTTTTTGAGTGACAGATTGAGATTGAGATTTGTTCCACTTATTTATGCATTCAGTGGTTGCATCTTGTTTGTGCCCTGAGTGGGGACGGCACCCGCAATCTTGGTGCTTCAGGATGACGCTCTAACCAACTGAGCTACCTGGCCAGGGTGGTGCCTTGTTTATTGATGTAAAAGTATTCTTTAGCTTTGAAAATCTTTGAAATTCATTTCCCACACTTTGTTCTTTTCCCTCCTGCTTGTTTTACAGTCATTTTCATGAATAAGTTGAAATTTTGAAAGGTATTTTAATTGTGAAAGCGTGAGGAAGTTGAGGATGATTGAAAAGCATAGCTCAGACTGGTCTCACTTGTGTTTTTTCTATGATAGAATTTGTAAGTGGATTGAGATTACTTTCACATTCACCTTATCTACTCTGAAATCATTAATTTTTCATAATTTTATAATGTTTTCTGGGGATGTTTATTTCCAGTTTTATCTTTTACTCTCTAATTTCATTAAGTAAATTTCCCTACTGATTTAATTTAAAAACTCTACTTAATTTCCTGAATTCTTCCTTTCTTAATTCCCTCATTTCCTTCGGATTCAACTTTTCTCCAATGTGGTTTATAACTCAATTCTTTGTGCTCCTGTCATGCTCTAAAGACGCTATGGATTTATTTTAAGTAACAGTGAATGAACAAATGACAGATCTGATAGCTGTCTTGTGTTAGTGTTTTCATATTTCTAGGCTCAGAATCTATTTTTTGAATTATCAGCTAAGTTTAAACTCTCTTTTAAAAATATATTTTATTGATTATGCTATTCCAGTTGTCCCAATTTTTCCCCCTTTGCTCCCCTCTGCCCAATACCTCCATTCCCTCCAGCAATCCCCTCCCTTCATTCATGTCCATGGGTTGTGCATATAAGTTCTTTGGCTACTACATTTCCTATACTGTTCTTAACTTCCCTTGTCTATTTTGTACCTACTAATTTGTACTTCTTAATCTCTGCATCTGTTCCCCCATTCTCCCCTTTCCTCCTCCCAGGTGATAGGTAACCCTCCAAATGATCTCCATATCTATGGTTATGTTCCTGTTCTGGTTGTTTGCTTGGATTGTTTTTTAGATGCAGTTGTTGATAGTTGTGAATTTGTTGTCATTTTAATGTTCATAGTTTTGATCTTCTTTTTCTTAAATAAGTCCCTTTTATCATTTCATGTAATAATGGCTTAGTGATGATGAACTCCTTTAGCTTTACCTTATCTGGGAAACACTTTATTTGCCCTTCCATTCTAAATTATAGCTTTGCTGGATTGAGCAATCTGGCTTGTAGGTCCTTGCCTTTCATCACTTTGAATACTTCTTTCTAGCCCCTTCTTGCCTGCAAAGTTTCTTTTGAGAAATCAGCTGACATTCTTATGGGAACTCCTTTGTAGGTGACACTCTGCTTTTCTCTTGCTGCTTTTAAGATTCTCTCTCTATCTTTAATCTTTAGCATTTTAATTATGATGTGTCTTGGTGTGGTCCTCTTTGGGTCCATCTTGTTTGGGACTGTCTATGCTTCCTGGACTTGTATGTCTATTTCCTTCACCAAATTCGGGAAGTTTTCTTTCATTATTTTTTTCAAATAAGTTTTCAATTTTTGGTTCTGCCTCTTCTCCTTCAGGTAGCCCTATGATTTGAATTGGTTTGTTTGGAGCTGTCCCAGAGGCCCCTTATACTATCCTCCTTTTTTTGAATTCTTTTTTCTTCTTGCTGTTCTGGTTGAATGTTTTTCTCTTCCTTATGTTCCAAATTGTTGATTTGATTCTCAGTTTCATCCCCTCCACTGTTGGTTCCCTGTAGGTTTTTATTTATTTCACTTAGTGTAACCTTCATTTCTTCCTGGGTCTTTTTTATGCCATTGCCGTACTCAATGAATTCTTTGAGCATCCTGATCACCAGTGTTTTGAACTCTGCATTTGTTAGGTTGGTTATCTCCATTTCATTTAGTTATTTTTCTGGAATTTTGTTCTGTTCTTTCATTTGGGCCACATTTCTTTGTCTCCTCACTTTGGTAGCCTTCCAGTGTTTGTTTCTGTGTATTAGGTAGAGCTGCTTTAACTCCCTGCCTTAGTAGCATGGCCTATTACAGAAAAGACACTTGTAAATTATGTGATGTGGAGCCTTAGGTAATCACCAGGGCGGTGCAACTGCTTCACTGCTTTGTGACTCTTTGTGGAGGGAAGGCTGGGAGAGGGGACAATGTCACTGCCTGGCTTCTGGAGGATTGCCTGGCACTTGTCTTGATTCTGGTAACTTCACTTACTCTCCATTTGTGACTGGTGCCCTTTCAGCTGTTGCCCTGGTGCTGAATCCCATAGAGGGGGGGTCTGAGTAAGGTCTAACCCCATGTGGACCCTTTAAGCAGAGTCTCCTGAAAATCTAGCAATTTCTTCCACTGCCCCAACCTCCACTGGTTTTTACAGCCAGAAGTTATGGGGATTTATCTTCCTGGTGCAGGAACCCTGGGCTGTGAGGTCTGACCTGGGGCTGGGGTCCTTTGCTCCAAAGGTATCCCTCCTGATTTTTATCCACCACATGTGAACGTGGGACCACCTGTTGTGCCACCTCTCCACCCCTCTCTGCATCTCTGGCACTCTCACCCATCTGGATGCATGTGACTTTTTTAAATCCTTGGTTGTTGGACTTCCATACAGCTTGATTTTCTGATGGTTCTGGGTGTTATATGTTTTGAGGTTTTGTTGTAATTTGGGTTGCAATTTTTGTAGTTGTACGAGGAGGTGAAGCATATTTACTTATGCCTCCATCTTGACTGGAAGTCAACTTTAAACTATCTTGGGCTGATGATCTGATTATTGTAAAAGTACTTTCAATGTTTTAGGTGGTTTTTGCTTCATCAGGGGTTTGGTTTTTATGGAGGAACCCCAGTGGCCCCTTAGTTTTTGGTGCTGCTTGGCAAATGGTAGGCAGTCAATAAATATTTGTTGAATAAACACATCCTCACCCTGAACATCTTGTATAAGATCATTGGAAAAGTCAAATTTTATTTGAAAATATTTTACCTTGATCCGTATTTTAACACAAATAAACTTTAGAAGTAACACTGTTCATTGTTATACTACAGAGTGGGACTGGCAAGCACCTGTTGTGAAGAATTTCATGTTAAGTTTCAGTGTCTACATCATCAAAGCTTGGGCTGTTGTCCAAGATCTGACCTAGACATGTACTGCATATGGTCACTGTGTGTGGCGGCTTGACAGTGGGATGGCGAACACAGAGTTCTTTCCTTCTCTTTTCATTAGTCAGCTCTTGACTTACTTGAAAGGTGGGGAGGATGATATTATAGTTTGGTAATTTGGTAATTTCTTGAGCCCATACTTGGCTTTCAATTATTATCACCATGGTAAGATTCTCTTTAAATAGTACTTTGATATAAAGTGAATTGTTTTATAGTTTGGCACAACCTGGACTTTTTTGTTTTAAACCGAAGCAATACTTTGGTCCTAGGCAAAGTATGAACTGTATTTCATATATTGTCTGGCTTAATCCTGGGTTTTATAACATTATTAGTGCAGATAATATAGTTAGCTTTACCAACTTAGATGAGTAATGTCTGAGAATTTGTTGAAAAGGGACTAGATGGGGAAAGAAGAAAGCCTTTAAGCATCTGAAATAGATATTTAAAAGATTATTGTGAGTTCTTAGAAATTCAGAGTTACCTGATTCAGATATCTGTAGTTAATATCAACAGGCATTTGTAAGTGGTATTTTGCTTTTTGCCATATTGTTTTGTTTCTTTTTCTTTTTTATTGTTGTTCAAGTACAGTTGTCTCCATTTTCCCCTCACCACTCTCCCCTACCCCAGCCATCCCTATGCTTTTTGCCACATTGTGTATTTCCTTATATGTTCCGTAGATAATACGGGAAACTGTTTTCTCTCCTGTAACTTTAAGTGCCCCTTCTTTTTGTAAAATTTACTTTTATTGTATTTTTTTCCATTACCATTTATCTTCCTTTACCCCCCTCCTGCTGCAATCACCACACTGTAGTTCATGTACGAGTCCTTTTTCCTTTTTGCTCGATACCTCTACCCTTTAAACTCCGCCCCCCACCCATAGCTGTCATCCTATTCTCTATCTATGAGTCTGTCTCTATTTTGCTTGTTACTTTAATTTGTTCATTAGATTCCACATATGAGTGAAATCCTATGCTATTTGTCTTTCTCTGTCTGCCTTATTTCACTTAGCATAATGTTCTGCAGGTCCATCCAAGCTGTCACAAAGAGAAAAATTTTCTTCTTTTTTATAGTCAAGTAGTACTCCATTGTATAGTACATCCCATTGTTATTTTATCCACTCATCTACTTATGGACACTTGGGCTGCTTCCATATCTTGGTGGTTGTGAATAGCCCTGCAATGAACATAGGGGTGCTTATGTTCTTTTGCATTAGTATTTTGAGTTCCTTCAGATATATTCCCAGAAATGGGATTGCTGGGTCAAAAGTCAGATCCGTTTTTAATTTTTTGAGATATCTCCGTACTGCTTTCCACAGTGGCTGCACCAATCTGCATTTCCACCAAAGTTCAAAAGGGTTTCCCTTTCTCCAAATTCTTGCCAGCACTTGTTAGTTTTATTGTTGATAACTGTTCTAACCAGAGTGAGGTGATATCTCATTGTGGTTTTAATTTGAATTTCTCTGATGATTAGTGATATTGAGCATTTTTTCATATGTCTATTGGTCATCTGCGTGTCCTCTTTGGAGAAGTGTCTATTCAGGTCCTTTGCCCATTTTTTTAATTGAATTTTTTTGGGGGGGGGTGTTGAGTTTTACAACTTCTTTATAAATTTTGGATCCTAACCCCGTATCAGATGTATCAGTGAGTATGTTCTCCCATTCTGTGGGTTGTCTTTTTATTTTGTTGATGATTTCCTTCACTGTGCAAAAACTTTTTAGTTTGATGTAGGCCCATTTGTTTGTTTATTCTTTTGTTGTCCTTGCCTGAGGAGCTATATCAGATAAAATATTGCTGTGAGCAGTGTCTGAGATGTGCTTTCTGCTAGGATTTTTATGGTTTCAGGTCTAACATTTAAGTCTTTGATACATTTTGAATTTATTCTTGTGTGTGTGTAAGAAGGTGGTCTGGTTTCATTTTTCTACATATGTATGTCCAATTTTCCCATCACTTATTGAATAAACTATCTTTAGCCCATTTTATATGCTTGCTTCCTCTGTCGAATATTAATTGACTGTAAAGGTGTGGGTTTAGTTCTGGGCTCTCTATTCTGTTCCATTGATCTATGTGTCTGTTTTTATGTCAGTACCATACTGTTTTGGTTACCATGACCTTGTAGTATAGTTTGATATTAGGTAGCGTGATTCCTCCAACTTTGCTCTTCTTTCTCAGGATTGCTGTTGCTCTGCGAGGCCTTCTGTGGTTCCATGTACATTTTTGAAATATTTGTTCCAGTTCTATGAAATACGTCATTGGAGTCTTGATAGGAAGTGCATTGAATCTATAGATTGACTGCTTTGGGTAGTATGGACGTCTTAATGATGTTAACTCTTCCTGTCCAAGTGCCCTTCTGACTTCCTCTTCCTCTTGGAATTAGTTGACATCTGGTTTATCCCTTCCGTTGTCACTTCCCTTATAACTTTTTACATTGAAGACTTTTCTTTTTCTTTGTTCCTCCCTCTCCTCTGTGATGTTCAACTATTGCTTTTTCCATCTTGCTGCCTCTTGGAGTCACTCAGACCTGTGCTTGAATGCCAATTTTTTCATTCTCCCTATATCGTTGTTCTGATCTTGTAATGGGGAAAGTTTACCTATCTCCTCAGGTGCTGTTAGTTTCTTAGGGCTGCCACATATTACCACACACTGAGTGGATTAAAACAATAAAAATTTTATCATCTCACAGTTCTGGAGGCCAGAAGTCTGAAATCAAGGTGTTGGCAGGGCCATGCCCTGCTCTGGAGACTCTAGGAAAGAACCCTTCCTTGCCTTCAGCATCAAGGTGCCTGTGTGTGTTCCTTGGCTTCCTGGGCTGATGGCCACATCCCTCCAATTTTTGCCTCCATCTCCTCATGGCTTTCTCCTCTGTGTGTGCCCGCATGTGTCAAATCTCACTCTGTCTCCTGGTCTGAGCACTTGTGATTGGATTTGGGGCCCACCCGGATAATCCAGGATGATCTCTCATCTCAAGATCTTTAATTTAATTACACCTGCAAAGATTCCCTTTCCAAATAAGATAACACTCACAGATTCTGAGAATTAGGATGTGCACATCAGGCAAGCAGTTATAGAAATTAATTGAAATATAATTATGTGTATATTTGCATATATTTATAGATGGCATTTAGCTCAGTGCCTGGCCAGTACAGGTACTCAGCAAATGTTAATTCATTTCCCTTCTCTCAAGAAACCTGTGCTCTTCAATGTTGCCTCCTGGAAGATTTCGGCAGTTAGTATTCAATTTGGAAACATTCCTGCTCCACTCTGTCCCCCACTCATGTCCCTGTGGCCATCACCTGGTTGGCCATGCCCTGGGTGCCCTCATCGCTGTGACCTGCTCTCCCTTGCACCTGTCCAGATCACAGTCTTCTCAGCCTTCTCCTTCTGGTACTTTCTAACTTCTGTTGCCCACTGACCTCTAGTCCTCACCCCCTTTTTTCTGTTTTTTCACACCATCCATTCATTTGGACCCTTACAGTGATTTTTTGTTGCTATTGGATTGGTAGTACCACTTAACTTGAAACTATTTTCCTTTTGTTTCCATTACTTTCCTAAAACTTCTCTCTCAAAGATTGACAGTGATCCCCTACCAGCATTTTGAGAGGCCAAATGATAAGAGGTGGTGAAGAGCTAGATTGCTGGGGTAGGAGTTTGAAATCTACTTCTACCACTTGCTAATAAGTGTGTGACCTTGAGCAAGTTACCTAACTCCATGCCTCAATTTTTTTATCTGTAAAGTGGGAACAATACTAGTACCTACCTCACAGGGTTACTTGTGAGATTTAAGCAGGTCACTATACATAAAGCTCTTGTAAGGATGCCAGGCGGAGTATGCACTGACTGTTAGCTTTTTGTTTTTCTAAACTATTGTGTTTTACTCTTTCTTCTCAGCCTCTGTGGCATTTGACGTGGTTGACCAGTCCCGCTTCCTTCTTCACTGCCTTCAACTTCAGACTAATTTAACTTGGGGCCTTTACTTCTCTGCCTCCTGTTTGTGGTCTGCCTCCACATCTGCATCTGAACTTCACCTTCTTATCTCCTTTCTAGTTAACTTTTCCTGGTGCGGTTCACCACCAGAGTTCCCACTTCTATTCTGTATGAGTGCCTCCCCAAATTGTGTTTCTGGCCCCTCTTTTTAGCTCCAGCGTTATCTTTATATCTGCATGCCAGAATGCCTAACCAACCTGCCTCCCTCAAAATCAGCTCTGCACTTGACTTTTTGTTAAGAGACCCGTGGCTGTGTGTCCTAGTGGTTAGGGACATGGCTGTCAGGAGCAGCGGGATGTTGTGTGTGAATCCTTCGGAGCTCAGGAACCGTTCCATATCAGTGTAGACTGGCAGAGTCTCCTTGTCTGGGTACTTACTGCGCTTTCACTGACCAGAGCTGGATGTGGAGCGGGGTGGGGAGACAGAGTAACAGCAAATGTATTCCTCAGTTTTCTCCAGAAGGAGGCAGGTTCATAAATCTCTTTCCTCGCAAACCCAAGGTAGGGTGCTAGAAGCTGTTGTCACCCGTTGATTTTCGAAGGCTTTTTTTTTTTAAGTCATCGTTAGTCTTTCTTCCCCTGGAAGGCGGAACGGGTAAATAAGTTTAATTTCTGTCTTACAGTGCAAAAGCAAATGAACTAAATCAGAGAGCACACAGCATGACTTTCATTAAACAGTTGCAGTTTTTTGTGTATTTCTGAGATGTGGTTTCTTAGTTGGAGTGGAAATTTTAGACAAGGATTTCCTGCAGTTTACTGGCTTGCCCATAGGATGTTACACTTTATGTTAATGATAGTTAGGCAGATAGTTACTTGAGTGTGGGTTATCTTAGTTTTATGAGCTTTGGAAATCGGACAGCTTACACCATTTTCCTGTTGGTTCAGCGTGACCAGCAGCGCTTGGACGCCTCACTCTCTGCCTGTTAGCAAGGCTGCCTGTGTAACCACAGCTTCGTTTCCCAAGGGGTTCTGATCCTCAGGGATCCGGCCCATGAGGACCATTAACCTAAGGAATGTAACTCAGTTAGCTGTACAGGATTTAAAATGAGCTCATAGATTTTCCATTTGGAGAGGTTGGTGTTCTGCTTTATTTTTTTCTCACGTTGATTAGTGAGTAGTAAACTCATTCTTTTGGTAAATGGTTCACCTTTGTCACAGGTGCCATCAGTGACCATTATTTTCTTAAAAGTTTTGTTACCTGGAATTTTGAAAGTTTTTATGAAAATTTGACATTATTTTTTCTGTCCCAGATCTTTTCCTTGCTACTTAAATTTGACTTGGATTCAAGATGTCAATCTTCTTGATATGAATAGGTATATTAATTTAAAGTAAAAGCTGTATAGTTTTTAAAATTCTGTTTCCAGGACACACAGGGATGCGTGCATGTTCTTACCTAGCATATCCTTGCTTAGACCAGTGCTGTTTTCTGAAGTCTGGGAAGCAATATCGGGCTTGGCTTGGCTCTTGGCTCACTTCTGCTGTCCCATGACTGGTCTTCTTTTTACAGTTTGGTGCAGATCAAATATTGTAAGATATTTACGTCACTGATAACGAATTTCATGTAGACCTTTAGGGTTAAGTGACCCAAGGTGTTGTAAACCAATTGGTGCTACTCATCCGCTTGATTCTTTTTTTTCCCCTGCATCATTTCATTTGAACTTGAGATCTTGATTTAAGTACAATTGCCAAGGTTAGTTTGGCTTTCATTGAACGTTTTCTCTCATTTTTGGTTGGCTGTTCTTTGTCTTTGTTTTTTACTTTGTCTCTTTTCTTTTAACGTCCATGAAGAGCAAAAACATAATAAAAACATACGGTGCTTGTAAACCAGTATAATAAATTCCAGCCTAAACTAGTTAAATCTAATTATAGGACTCTTTCCTGGAGAGGATGTAGACATGCTCTTAAAAATGATTGAGGTGAAGGTTATGTGAAACCTGGATTTCTGTTTCTCTTTTATGGATTGAAGGTGAAAGGAAAAGTGTTATTTTGCTGTTTCTGTACTAGTTTTATTTACTCTCTGCTCATTTGTGCTTTGAGCAAGTTCAAATTTACATAAAAATTGGGGAAGGAGGTAGTACACAATACGTTTAGCTCATCTGTCTGTACTATCTTCAGGGAGTAGAACAGGGTTCAGAAAATTAGTCGACATTTTCAGTTTTTTCATTTTGCATTCAGTTTTTCAAGAGTGTCATGATTGTATTCCAAGACAGTTTATCTTAAAATTGAAACAGTCATTATATGAGCCTTGAACTTTCTTGATTTTTCCATGATAATGAGCCTCCTTATCTTGTCTGATTGGAGTTTATGATTTTGGGGCTTTATGCATAGAGCGTTTAGAGTAGGAGGGGCGTTAGAGGACATCTAGGGCAGTATTATCCTCTTAAAGGAGGGTGGTGGAGATCCAGTGAACGGTCCGAAGTTATGCACTGCCCTAGCAAAATCAGGACCAAGAGAGAAAGGACCTTTTGACTTTAATCCTGTGCTTCTCTGAGGAGACATGGCATCTTACAAGGCAGGTATTTTTTTATAATCTTTGTCAGTTTACCAGTTTCTCCCAAAGGAAGAAATTAGGAGCCTATTTTAAAAGCATTTACCACAAAGAATTAAATTGACCAACTCTGAAAATGCACATGCACAATTTCAAATGCATACTTTTGATTTTGTCTGCTTTTACAATTCTGGTAGGTGGATCTGTGATTCAATGGGAGTGTAAAAGTTGAAGTAATTAACTGTTGGAAATGATCAGAATAGATATTGATTCTTGATAATCCTGCCCC
>VMDR010036640.1:0-10468 GCA_007922815.1 Macrotus californicus | reverse complement strand
AAATGCAACCTCGGGCAAGTTGATTAACTTCTCTCCCAAAATTCCTTATCCTTAAAATAGAGACAGCCCTACTGGGCGCTTATGAAGGTTATGAAAGAAAGATACTGTAGGTAAAGCTGTAATAACATAGTCGTCAATAATTGTTTAGTTATTTCTGTTATTAACATTTCGTTTAATTAAAATAGTTGATTGAGTTTTAATGTTCTGTTTTATAAACATACTAACCATAGAATAAAAAATTCTATTTAAGAATAGAAGTCATCTATATTTAATACATACAAATGCCAGATATGAGCATCTTCAAATTTCTTTTCCCTGGAAGGGAAGCCTCCTTTAAAAATACTTCAGCTATCTGGCAGGCAGTTTTGTCCTCACTGTTTTAACTTTTCATATACTTCATAGTTAATTTTTGCATTTACTTTTACATAGAAGCTTTAAGATTTTTTTTTTTAAACACTGTTAAGGTAGTATATCTTCCCACACATTTTTATGAGATACTTTTCTGTTTGGTAATTTTCTTTCTTGCAATGAAATTTTACAGTTTACTTCATTTAGGCCCTAGGGCCCAGGGGTGTCCAACCCCCTGGCCCACATGCTGCATGCAGCCCAGGATGGCTGGCTATGAATGCAGCCCAAACAAAATCGTAAATTTACCTAAAATCTTTTTTTTTGCTCATCAGTTTTCATCAGTGTTTGTGTATTTAACGTGTGGCCCAAGACAGCCCTTCTTCTTCCAGTGTGGCCAGAGATGCCAAAAGGTTGGACCCCTCCCTGCTAGGCTTTTCTGCTGAATTTTTTCTATATTTGTTACAATTTTTGTTATTGTTTTAAATAAAATATTTTTTAATTCTTATTTTAGGTCTTATTTGCTGAGAGTAGGTAAAACCTGTTGGTATTTGATATTTGTATCATATATAGGCACCTTATATACTTATGTTACTCAGTCTGGTAGCTTTGTAGTAGAGTCTTTTCAGCTATTTATTTGTACTTGATGGTGGCCAAGAGTGATGGCTGTATTTCTCTTTCCCAAGATTTCTTGCATTCTGCTCTCACAGGCCGCTGTTGCGTGATAGTGGTGCCAGGTGCTTCCCCCGTCTCTTTCATTTAGTTGAGTTCACTTTAGTATTTTGCTATTTGGAAAAATAGTCTTACTAAATTCAAATTCTTTATGTTTCTGTTTCTTAGGATCACCTTTGGTATTTTATCTAGTGCCCCTTCAGCATCAGTTGTTATAATCACATGGTTTAATTTGCTGACATGATGAATTATGCTCATCATTTTCTGACACTGAATTCCCTGTGTGTGCCTGGACACGAAGAGAAACCCTGCTTGAACATAACATGGAATTCTTTTGATCAGTTGTTGCATTTCGTTGCTGCTATTTTCACATCTGTGTTTATAAATTGGTCCGTAATTCTCTTCATCTCTTAATCATTTTTAATGTGTTTTATAACTTTCAGTATACAGGCCTTGAGTTTCTTATTGATTTTATCTCTAAGTATTGTAGTGCTCGTGGTCCTTTGTGAATGGAATTGTTTTCTTGATTTTATTTTTGGATTGTTGGTTGCTAATGTACAGAAATACAGTCCATTTTTGTATACTGATCTTGCCTCCTGCAGTCTTGTGACTCTTGTGTATTTTTGTCTCATTCTGTTATTGTACATTTCTTTGGATTTTCTACATTTAGGACAATATCATCTGTGAGTTAAAACACTTTTAATTCTTCCTTCAATATGTTTTTGCCCTTTTGCCTTATTGCACGAGCTAAAAACTTGTGTGTGTTGTTGCATGAAGTAGTAGAAGGGACTTCATTATCTTAGGAGGGATGTGTTCAGTCCTTCACAATGAAGTGTGACACTAGCTGTCGGACTTTTGTAGATGTCCTTCGTCACCTTGAGTAAGTTTCCAGCTACCCCCAGTTAGCTAAGAGTGTTTTTATTATGAATGAGTATTGGATTTTGTCACATGCTTTTTCTGCCCCTTAACATGATTTTGTGGTCTATGTCTTTTGTTGTAATAATATGGGGTGTTTCTTCTTCTTCTTTTTATGTCAAACCACTTCTGGAAAAAGTCTTTCTTGGCCATGATATAAGGTCCTACTTATTATATGTCATTGGATTTAGTTGGCTGTAGCTTTCTTTTCTTGGGTTGTTTCCTGGCTTTGATAGCGAAGCATTACTGGCTTCATATGAGGCCTGTCCAGAAAAAGTCCAGCCATTGTTAATATAATGAGAACGGTTTGTGTGGCATCGAGGTAACCTGGCAGCCGAGGAGAGGGAACTAGAATGCGCATGTGTGAACAGTGATGACTTCACTGTGCTAGTCCGTAGGGGCAGTACCATTGAGTGAGCATGTGTGCTGTATAGCCCTCACATTCAAAAGGACTGAGTGAGCAGAGCAACACATCTACATCAAATTTTGTGTTAAGCCTGAACATTCCTCCACGGAAACTATTTGCATGATTCAGAAAGCCACAGCTACGGGCAGCTGGTGACTGGCAGCTTCATCATTGACAATGCACCTGCTCATGCATCACGTCTCATAAAGAGTTTTTTTGGCAAAACATCAAATCACCCAGGTGACTCAGCCCTCCTACAGCCTGGATTTGGTGCCCTACAACTTCTGGCTGTTCCCACAACTAAAATCACCTTTGAAAGGGAAGAGATTTCAGACCATCAGTGAGATTCAAGAAAATATGACAGGGCAGCTGATGGCAACTGGCAGACTGCATGAGGTCCCAAGGTGCCTACTTTGAAGGGGACCGAGGTGTCATTGTCCTGTGTACAGTGTTTCTTGTATCTTCTTCCGTCAGTGTCTCCATTTTTTATATTACATGGCTGGGTACCTTCTAGACAGACCTTGTGGAATAACTTGGGAGGTATTCCTTCCTTTGTTTACTTAGTGAGTCTGTGAAGGATAGGTATTATTTCACCTTGATAGCCTTTCTCAGTAAAACCATCTGGACTTGGATTTTTCTTTGTGGGAAGATCTTAAATTTCTAATTGAATTTCCTTACTTCCTATATCTATATCTTTTTGAACTTGGTTTTATTTTTGAAGATTTATTTATTCTTAGAGAGAAGGGGATGGAGGGAGACTGAGAGGGAGAGAAACATCAACATGCAAGAGATCCATCAATTGGTTGTCTCTTGCATGCCCCCAACTAGGGACCTAGCCCACACTACAGGCACGTGCCCTGACTGGGAATCAAACTGGTGACCTTTTGGTTTGCAGGCTGGCCCTCAATCCACTGAGCCACACCAGCCAGGGCTGAAGTTCGTTTTGATAGTTACTGACTTTCTAGGAATTTGTAAATTGAATCACTTTGATTTATTGGCATAAAGTTGTTTATAACATTCTCTTGTAATCCATTTAATTTTCATGGTGCCAGTTAATAATGTCCCTTGTTTTATTCGTAACTAGTCATTTTTGTATCTTCTCCGTTTTCTCGGTCAGTCTAGCTAAGTATCTGTCACTTTCTTCAGGGTGTGTTTGTGTGTTTTTGTGGGTGTGTGTGGATTGGATGTGCTTCGGGCCAGAACACCACCTGTATAATTACCCAGACTGACCTGTGGGAGGTTGGAGATCTGTAGGCTGAGCCTCCTGGAGTGACTCTTAGCTCACTCACCATGAGGACAGATAGGCTAAGAAAACGGTTGTGTCTTTATTGGCCATTAGAACGGTTGAGGTCCAGAACATGATGCTGCTGCTGTAACCAAGGGCTCAGAAATCTTTCCCTGTAACTGCCGCAGAGATAGAGACTGGACACCGGTTCACTGCAACAGAGAACCTCCACATCTCTACCATATTGCTTGCAACAGAAATATCCAAAGGCGAATGGCCACCAGATCTCTCCCTTTCAGATCTTACACAAGTGCACCCCATCGGTGGAATCTAATTCACACCCAGAAGCATAACTGCAAGGGGATCTGGCAATATGGTTTTTAACTTCCCATCTTCTGTAAGCTAGAAATTGTGTAAGGTGGTCAGCATGGGTACGGGGTGGCGTTGACCCTAGCCGGCTCAGTGAGGTTTGACAGGAGTCAGTTGACAGGGCACCGAAATAGGGGTTCATATCAGAGCAGGCACGAAGAAGCCAGGAGTCCTTACTTTGTTCACTGCTTTTAATTGTACCTGGCACTGACTAAAACGTGCCTTTAATTGTAAGAAAAACCATCACTCCTAGAAAACAAAGACTATTGTTGCACCATCTTCATTTAGAATAGAAACATTTCTTAAAATGTAGACTATTACCTAAATGTTTCTTTTAAACTATAAAACATCATTCTAACTGTATTGTTTATTTTACCACCGAGAGCAGTACAAAGTCATAATCATGAGGTTGCTTATTAAATACCATTTGTAATAATGAATTTGACATTGGGAATGGGCTATACATTGTGAAACATTGCGTTTGGAATTGTGAGCAATAGAGGATCAGTGTATGAGCTACGCACCAGTTATCTTTTGGCTTCCTGCTGCAAGGACCCTGGGGGTCCCACCCGGCCGGTCATGCATCGGGCTGCTTCTCAGCCTCCTGCCTGTCTGCGTCTTCATTCACATCGCACGTTTCTGTCTCGCACGGGGAGTGTGGTTCTCTCTGTGCTTTCACTTCATTGTCTTGCTCTTGCTTTTTGTCACAAGATGATGTCTAGTTGATCTTTTTTTGTTGTTGATTATTTTGGTTTTGTTTTATTTTTTCCTGGAGCTTACACCTTGAAACGTTTCTCAAAGTAGACTAAAAACTCACCAACATTTCTATTAAAACATCAAATCCTAAGTTATGTTCCCCTTGAAAATAATAGATCAGGAATTTTAAACTACCTTCTTGTGATTAATATTGAGAAAAAGGCTTTAAATTTTATTTCAAACCATTTAAAATCTATTCCTAAGTCCTGACATTATCCAAAACATGCTTTTACCAAAAGAGAGAATAACATTTTTAACATAGGGTAAAGGTATTTATTAATTGTCTGTTATTTGTTTAACGAGGACGTATTCTTATTGTGTAGAAAAAGGTATAGGAAAATAATCTTTTCTCCAGTTTATCTTCTTTCAAGCCAGTTTGGGAGAGCATCATAAGACTAAGTAAATAGAACTAGCAATCTGTGGTTTTAATAAAATATTAGAGTTGCTTGCATGCTAACTTGAACCATCTTGCAATTTTTTAAATTGTAATTAGTATAACAGATAGGAAATATGGGTACTCTTAAAGTGTTCTCTTTAAAATAATAGTTGTCCGTCCCCCCGCCAGGAATTAGTGATGGAAATCAAAGATGAAATTACTATTTCTCTGATTGAGGAAGGACATTTGTGCTAACACATACTCACTGGGAAGGAATAGTGTTCCTGGGACACACAGGACCTCCGAAGTATTCTATTTAACACTGTTATCCGTAAGCATGTTGAGTGTTGGTCACTGGGAATTGTTACTCTCAGTGAGCTGATCCAGCCACTGACACACCGTCCGCTTTCCCACTTTCAGTGCGTTCCAGTGTGTGATTCAGCATATGGTAACTCTTAGGCTCCAAAAGAAAGAAATGACCTTTTTGGAGTTTTCGTTGTTGATTATTATCTATTTTTAAATATTAGTACTGTATTACTTCCCTTACTTGAACACTTTCCGCGGCTTCTCATTGCCTAGAGAATGAAAATCGCTTTGCGTTCTGTTCTGGGCCCTCCACGATCAGCTTCCATATTCCCTCTACGTCTCACATGTTGATTTCTCTTTGAACATTTTCCCTCAGAAGAATTTTTGTAAGGCTTCATCTTCCATAAAGATTTCTCGATTCTCAGTAAAGCTATCTGAGGCTATCTCCCATATGCAGCTTTAAAAAAAAATTATCTACATTGAAAATTGTTTGTATTTACTTACACAAATAGTATAAGATTATATCCTCATTCTCAGCTTTCACATGTTACAGATAAAGCTTAAGTTCCCATGACCAAACATTATTAAACTATCTCCTCAAAGGTACTACCGTTGATAGTTTTACAGGTGTCTTTCCATAGGTAGATGGTATTTCTTGAGGAGGAGCCAATAAGTATTTCTTTATTTAGAACTATACATATATTTTAAATCAGGGTGGATTTGAAAAATGAACACTTAACACTGTATAAAACACACGCACACTTTTGAAAGATGAACACTTACACTGTATAAAACACATGCACACTTTTGAAAGATGAGCACTTACACTATATAAAACACACGCACACTTTTGAAAGATGAACACTTACACTGTGTAAAACACACGCTCACTTAGAGTGTTCTCAGATCTCTGAAGTCTGTTTCTGGACTCCCTTCTGCTCTCCCCCCTGTTCCCCCAACATCCCCGTCCCCAAAATACAATGAATTCCTTTCAACTTGTGAACCAGGTGTTGTGTTTAAGGAGCCATGAACCCTGATTTAATTCACGTTACAGAGTTAACGTGGAGAAACTGGAGTAGGGTAGACATGCAGTTGCTCAGGGTGACTTTTACTGTATTTTCCTGTCTTGTCTAAGTAATGGGAAACATTTCGGGTTTGTTAGGTTTATAAATCGGTCTTGGCTTTTATACAGCGGTTGCCAGTGGGGATGAAGTCTTTTCCTTCACATTTAAATAAATTGAATGCCTGAATAGTTATTTAATAAATCTTGATTCGTGTTGTAACATCCACGAACATGCATTTCAGTTATCTATACTTATGTAGATAATAAGAGGAAATGACTGTCAAAGACATTTTATTGTCAAGTTTCCAAGTAATTTAAGTGAAGGAAATGGCATGCACAAAGCCAGTATTCGAGAAACAAATTAGTCTATTACTTTGTCATAAATAAAATTTACTTTTTGTAGTGCTAGACTCTAAAAACAACTTTGAAGCATCCACTGAATCTTTCATTTATTTATGTGTCTTTCCTTCCAGCCTGTAATTAGCCCACTAGCTAGATCTTTTAGAAAATGGACTTCATAAGAAATTTTATATTTGTATTAAATACAGAGATTTTTTATGCCAGGCATCTTTTATTCAGCTGTTACTAATGTAACAGAAACAGCCATTATTCATTTTGAAACTAAATTGAATAATCCCTACAAACACTTGGGAAGTGTGAAGTACATGATAAAATTTCAAGGGAAACCATTAAAATAATAGAACCAAAGTACAAAATCCAAACTTGTATTTTGGTTAAGGGGTGGGGAGAGTGAAGTATTTGACTAATTCAAAAGCAAGCAAGAAAGGAAAGGTAGGAGGAAGCATAGAAAACTTAGGATAATTAAAAAATAGAAGTAGCTCATTGATAGGAATTCAAATATATCTAATTAATTGTAAATGGAAATGGGTTAATAGGTCCAAATAAAAGGCAAGAATTAACAGACTAGTTAAAATGTTCAAAATGCAATACTGTACTCTTGGTAAGAGATACATTTCAAACAAGGATAATAAAAGCACCTGAAACAGCTTTATTTTGGCACAGGAGTAGATAGCCGATAGCAGTTGTATTGCCTAGGAGCCTGGAAAACACAGGGTTTTCAGACAGTTGGTGTGGGACAGTGACGCTGTGGTTCTGCCCCCCGAGAACGCACCACACCAATTCCAGGTGAGCAGCACAAGATAAGGGAGAGCATCTTCATAGTCTCCTAGCAGGGGGTGCCTTAAATTACAGAAGCTGTAAGCTGTAAATGAAAGGTAGATACATTTGGCTGTTATAAAATTTAAGACCTTTGTTCATCAAATAATACCTGAAAGAAAAAAATTTTTTAAAGTCATTAATTGGGGAGATATTTACAACATATGTATGACTAAGTACTACTATACAGAATACGTGAAGAACTCTTCCAAGTAATTAAGAAAATGACAAATATACTCTATCCTTGCCACTCAAAGTGTAATCTGCCCAGTGGCACACACTGAGAGTCCAGAAATAAATCCAAACCCATACCCACCATGTATTGCTGGTAAGAATGTAAAATGGTAAGGTCAACAGTTTGGCAGTTTCTGTAAAAGTTAAACACAAAATTATCACATTTTCCAGTAATGACACTTTAATAGGTATCTGCCCAAGACCTGAATATGTGTCCATGCAAAGACTTGAATGCGGTTGTTCACAGCAGCATTATTAATGGTAATAAAAAAAGGAAACAAATATCTCACTGGTAGGTGGACATACAAAATGTGGTAGACCCATCCAGTGGATACTCTTAAGCAATAAAAGGGAATGAACTGCTGACACATGTTAAAACATAGGTGAACTTCAGAAAACACGTGAAGTGTAAGAAACTCTACAGGGCAGCCGCTGTTGTAAGGGTTCCATTTGTACAGATTGTCCGGACCAGACATATTGATACAGAGGTAGGAGCAGTGATGGCCTAGGGCAGTGGGTGATGAATGGGCGTGTGGGGTCTTACTGGGTGAGGAAAGTGTTCATTAAATTTAGCGAACGCCATTGAACTTTATACTTACAATTTTTGTTATATGCACAATGTATCTCATGAAAGTGTATTTTAAAAAGCAAATGTGGGAAATAAATGGCATTATGTTTAGCCAGAAGCCCAAAATATTAAATTACCTTTCAGTAAAGCCATCAAAATTTAGAGACTCATTTTTAAATTGCCAGTTCCTTTGAATGCTTACCTCTCTGTTTGTGGACCAGGAGCATAGGAAATGTGTGTGTGTTTACATTTTGTAATGCGACCATATTTTCCTAGGTTCAGGGAGGGAAAAACCATTCTATCTTTACTATCTTTGAAAAGAAGTCATAGCCCTTAGTTTTCTGGCTGTTATAGGTTGACATTGACCATGAAATATTTGAGAAAAACGCCCAAACCAGGTAACGTTAGCTTGGCTTTCCATTTCTCCGTTTACTGCATTTTCCTCCATTTCGCTTTGTTGTAGATCACTGCGTCCACTACTATGACCTTCGGAACACTAAACAGCCCATCATGGTGTTCAAAGGGCACCGGAAGGCAGTGTCTTATGCGAAGTTTGTGAGTGGTGAGGAAATTGTCTCTGCGTGAGTATGACTCTCTTCAGAGGTTGGACTTAACGCGGAGCTCTGTCATCCTTTACCACTTTGTAATGTCCCCATGGGTGTTTCTAGAGAGTGACACTGTGGTGTGTGCACTTCTCCTTAAGTAATAGTTGTATAGCTTGTCTCGTTAAAGCACATGCACATTCTGATCTGTGTTACTCACTTTAACCTGTTATTTGTGAGTAAAATCCTGATCACACTAAGTTTTAATGTCATCCCCTTAAATATTTGTTTCAGACACTGCTTTTCCCTTAAGTGAGAAACAACACAGTTGAAGGAATAGAATGAGAAGTATTTTATTTAAGTCAACTCTAGTATTCTTTTTGGTTTTAAGTAATATTTGACTTTTATGATTCCATGTTTCTTGACCTCCCTATGATCTCATGGTGAGTTTTACATGTGTTTTGAAGAGAACTTTCCAACTATGAATGCTTATACCCAACAAATAGAGACTTCTGACCTAGAGAGTCATAAATTATAGCTTTTAGTTGTCTTTTATTTTGTTTAAAGGTGACAAGATGTCAGCCAGGTAAATAAATCTCAATGGCCAAAATACCGTTGTTAAAGCTTTTCTGCTAACAGAGGCAGTCCGTTCTTAATTTCTCTCTTCTATTTCTTCTTAAGCTAAGTGATCAATTGTTTTCTTTTTTTTTCACTTAGTTTCATGTCTCTCTTAGGAGGTTATTAATGCCAGGTCCTTATATTTGGTATTCCCCCCGCATCTGCCTTCATGCTGGTGGCCCTAGACAAGAGCTTGGTGATTTGAACTGAGTTAAAAAAAGGGAACCAAAGACAGTGGGAACTGAGCTTCCGAAGGGAGGCAGGACAGGTGATTAGTTCACAAATCTAAACTAAGTGGCAATCAGTCAAAAAGTACCCTATCATTAGGAGTGATAACAGGCAGTAAATAGTTAAAATTTTATTCACATTTAAATATGGCAAATATATTTTCCTTTAATTTCAGATTTATAAATGTTGAATCAGTTTGTTTCAACTAGTTAAAGTGCACGTGTAGTGTACGTGTATAGTCAGTTGTATGTACTGGGAAGCTCAGTTGACCTTATTAATGGGAACATGTCTGTATTTTAACCAAGTTTTTATTCTTCTTAGTTTTTATAATCAAGGTGATTTTTCTCTTGGACATATTCAAGTTTAGAAGTACTTAGAACAAAATGATTCACAAGTATATTTGGAAATATTAAAAAGTAAGATTAAATTATACATATTGCTGTAACCTCTGAATTCTTGGCCAATTATAAAATATATATACACATAAAGGAATATTCAGAGCAACACTGTTAAGCAAAAAAATTTTTTTAAACAATATACATACCTAAGAATAGATGTTATGTTGAAAAAATGATAAGAAGCAATAGAGAAGTATTTCAAGAGTTTGGGGTTTGGCCTCTGAAATAAGACACATTCAGGCTTGGCTCTCTACTAATTACTAGCTGTGGT
>VMDR010036639.1:0-10446 GCA_007922815.1 Macrotus californicus | reverse complement strand
AACCAAAAAAAAAAAGAAAAAACATCAATAAACTCCTAAATTTCAAAATAACTTCATGAAGATGAGTTAAGAAATTATGGGAGCTATTCAGAGATACTCATTTAAGAAAATTACTTACCACCTTATCGTCTCCAGGTGCTTCTGTGTTCGATATAATTAAATTTTGCTGCGCCAGATCTTCCGGAAAACCTTTTTTTCTTGCACCAACAATCCCACATACCAAAGTTAGCAATACGGCTGAGTTTGAAAAAAAGTGGACATATAAAGTTTAACACAGAATAAAATACTGATCTTCTGTGTCTTGTCATCTAAGGCGCACAGAAGGCAAATAAAGCCACTGAGCATGGTGTCCCTGAATCATTTTGACCTTTCTAAATTAACAGACCATGGTTTAGCTTAGAGCTTAAAATTTGGCATCATCGCATGCATATTTTGATGATAGTCCCTCTTAAGAGTTTCAACTCTACCATCATACTAAAGGATTTAGAATCATGAGTTAAGTAGGACATTTTTTTAAATCACTGATACTTATTTAAGACGAAGGCTTTAAAGAGATTCACTGATTCCCAAAAGAATGGTTTGCCTACAAGAAAGTATGACAAAACATTTGTCCCAGAATAGACTTTTCTCCGAGTATCTTAATTAACGCTATTTTGTATTTTTTCTGTTCGGAATTTTCATTCTACATAACAATTGTGGGAGGTTAAAACATGCGATAATAAAACTAACAGTAATAACAATAATTCTTTATAATATTCCACAAGCTGTTATACCAGAAACTCCCAAACCACAGCCCCAATCCAGCCCATCATGTGTTGTGTATGGCCCATGAGTATGGTTTCTACGTGGTTAAATGTTTGAAAAACTCAGAAATAAGAATTTACTATATGTGAAAATTATATTAAATTCAAATTTTAGTATCTACAAATAAAGTTCTATTGGAACACGGCCACACCATCATTTAAATATTGTCTTTGGTGGTTTTTGTGCTACAAGGGCAGGTTTGATTGGCTTTATCTGTAACCACATGGCCTGCAAAGCTTAAAATATATACTCTCTACCCTAGAAAAAGGTACCCACCCCTGCCTACTCTGTGTAGCCCCTGGTGACTTTTCTGCTTCCATTTTTTACCCCCTTCCCCCTCCTCCCCTACTCTCTAGCTAGACTGGTCTTCCTGCCATTCCTAAATTGCCCCGGGCGTACGCTCACCTTAGCCCTAGGAGCTGACTTTCTCTCCAGTCTGAAAGCTCTTTCCTCAGGTACTCCACTGGACTGACTCACCTTTTCCAAAAATCTTGAACGATAGCTTTCAGTTAGGCCTGACCTAACTAAAATTTACTGAAAATTTCAATCACTTACCACCAATCTCTTACACTCATCCTGCACACATTCCACAGGACCACAAATCCTAGTTATTTTGTTCTATTTTTTCCTCCACAGCATTTATCAGTTTACTATCTCAACTATCTCTTGTTTTTGTTTATTTTTGTCTGCTTTGTTCTTTGATGAATTCTATGCATCTAAGACACAATTTTGGCATATCATAGATGCTCAATATATATTTATTTTGTTGAGTTGATGAAAAATAATGAACACTCATTAGAAATATACCATGTACTATTGTAAGCTTTTCACATGCATTAATTAATCACCAGTGCTACTCCATAAAGTAAGCTACTATAATTATCCCCTTTTATAGGTGAGGAAACTGGAGCACAGTTAACTTTCCCTAGGTCACATGGCTTGCAAGTGATAGGCTGGGAACAAACCCAGACAGGCTGATTCCAGAGTCCTGCTCTTGCTCACTACCCCTACCACAAAACAAAGGCACAACAGCTAATCTAAGCTGGAAGAATGGGTGGGAATAAAAAGAGAGGAAAAGATATGGTACCATTGGGAAATAGACAACTGATGAAGAGGTGAATAGAATTCAAAATTAGCAAAGTAATATGGAAGAAGATATATTGCTGAACTTCTACCACAGATCTGTGGCTGAATGGTGAGAAGGCATGAAATGAAAATCGCTTTTAGTGAACTTTCATATAGCAGAAGTTTAAGATTGTTTCATAGAACTAAAAGGGGTAGTACTATGACCAAAAAGTACAAGTTTTACATTGACAAACTTTGGACAGTCTAAGGAATTACCAACAGTTCTGTCCAAGTGTGAAATCTTTTATCTCAAAAAGGATCTTGCTCCTCTTGTAGAAAATGGGCAATCAGAGCTTAGATACAAATAATACAAGAGGAATTTGTGAAGGGGACTTACACCTGGTTGGATAGAGGGTTGGACAAGAGTACATTTTCAAGACCTTTTCCTGCACTCAGATATTTATTACATATTTACTTAAGTCAGTAAAAGGACTTACAGAAAAGTAATGCGATACCCAGTAGTATCGCCAGGATCGCCCATTTTCCAAGTGATATTCCTGTACTTCTGAGAGTCCTAACACATTGACTTGGATGGGTACAAGCACATAGATTAACTGACAAGGTTTTTGTTGCAGATTGACCTCCTCTGTCTCTTACTGTAATAGGGATGTTATAAACGTCAAGGGCAGCATTTTTGTTATACGAAAGACGGGCAGCTGTATCTGAAAGAAAACAGAAGAATTATACTTTTAGTGAACATGTGTTCCTCCCTTAGCATTTCTTTCACCACACCTGTTTGTAAAGATCTTATTCTCAAAGAACCGCCTGCCACATGAAAGGGAATGAAAATGCATGACTGTCTTTAACTTTTCCAAGCACTAACATTACTGCGTTTGTGTTGGTCACTGTAATTTTTTAGAGAGGAGCTTAAAGAAACAATTTGACATTGGGGTGACCTAGTAGCATTTCAACAATATTTAATATTCCCTTACTTATTCCCTTATTAAAAACGAAGAATGCTAGAGTGACTTTTAACACACACTTCACACATTTTTCCATAGTATCAGTTAATGATACTCATAAAGAATTAACACTTATAGTTAGAAACCAAGGATGTTTTAAGTTTACATTCTCTTATCTATTCACCTTCTGGTACCTGTCCATTATCCGAGAGATAAGAAAATTTTCCAAAATGCAACAGACCTTTTGTGATTGATGCCTTGCCTCTGGAAGTAATCTCAATACCAAGAAGCTAATTAATGTCACCCAGGCTAGGTATAAGGCTTACCCAAAAACAGCTATATCTGTATCATAACAATATATATTTAGTAACTGTGATATTTCCCTCAACAGCCTCAATACCTTATTTTAATGACCTTATCAACTGACCAAAAGCTCTACACATTTTCAATGACAATTACAACCTTCTTGAGCTTTTCCAGTGCACTAAGTGCAATGACAAAGTAACATGTGCACATCTGGGAGTCATCTGTAATTTCTAAGTTGTGCTTAAATGCACTGTAATAACTTTAAGAACGTCCAAGATTTTTGGCTGCACCTCGTACCTGAAGCTTTCCAGAGGAATGTGAATTACTGCTCGGGTTTATTTTGACCCTTCAGAATATACTGTGTCTAAGGTAAGAGCCTTCAAATCCCTCTGCTCCTTCAAGGCCACCAACTAAGCCATAGTCATGTCTCATTTATTCACAGGAGTGCCTAACCTCTGATTTTCTTTGCCACTCAAGTTTGTCCTCTTCAAATTGTTCTCCTAACTGCAACCAATGCCATTTTTAAGACATAAACCTGCGTACAGTATGGCCTTACTTGTACACTCCCAATGCACACCTTTGGTCACCTACTATACAAAGGCCATGCTCTTTGGCCTCATATACAAGGCCCGTCAGTACCAGATTCCTTCTTTCTTTCCACCCATTCTCATATCATTCTGACTAAAATGCTCTAAACTCCAAAAATATTGGTTTCCTTATAACCCAAGTATTTTCCTTCTTTTATGTACATATATTAATGAATTATTGATTCAACCAACATTTATTAAGCAGTTAGTATCTACTAAGCACCGGGCTAGGTACTGGCAATACATAAATAGATGACAAATGTCTTGAGAAATTCATACATATATTGGAGGAGTAATATAAACAGATAGTAATACAACATGAAAAAGTAGCAAAAGATCACAGTGTCACTCCTATTTCAAGAAAGACTTCTTAGACATGAGTACCTGTGCTGGAGTCATGTCTGTCTGGTTAATCTCTCTATATATAATATATATATTATATACATATATAATCCCAGGTCTGCAACACTGCTTAGTAGATAATAAGTGCTCCATAAGCATTATGAATTAATTTCAAGCTAAGAAATGAAAAGGGGGGTATTCTAGGTAGAAGGAACAGCATAAGAAAAGTGCAACTGCAGGAAAGAGCACGCCTAGTAACAAATAAGCCATGAAGCACGGCTGACACGTGGACTACTGCACTCCCCAGAAACCACTGCCACAGAGACTACCCTGAAGCCTCCAGTGCCAGACCTCTGTGCATATTCAACATTTCCTTCCAAAACACCACAGAGTGCTTGCCCCATGCACCCAGACTCCTCAGTTCTGTAGCTGGCTTACAATCAAATTTAAACTGCCCATCTTTCATTCTCTCTCTACTTCGCTGGAGTTACTTTAAAAACAGCAAAAACAGTTGCATAAGTTGCCCAATATTTTAACAAAACATTTTTGTCTTTGTTGTAAAAGTTAATTTTGCCACCATAAAAATTATAATTTCTTTTATTTTATGTACAAAATATGACATAGGCCCCCTACAATATTTGTTAAAGTTTGTTAGGCTTCTAAAATATATTAATGAGACTCAATTTTACATGCTTCATGTGAGTAGACAAGTAAATCCATTATCAGTTATTTCAGAGCATATATATCTTTATTTTTTATTGAGTACCATTAACTCTGGAGAGGGTCCATATTCTGCTGATTTCTGAAGAAGGGTTTGCCAAGTTGAACTCAAATGGAGCACCATGGATAGTCTCATCAGGATCAAAAGCTGAAATGTCAGTATACTCCATCCTTGGTTTGCAAATTACTACATCATTTTGAAGCATTTCTGGTGCATTATCGTTCACATCTTCAATGTTAACTACCAGAGTTCCAGTACACGATCTACCATCTAGGGAGAAAGGGAAAAAAGTTCAGGTAGTTTGTAAAGCCTTTTATAGTTTCTAAAGAAGAAAAATCAGATAGATTCCAAATATGATATATGGCTTTTTAAATAAACTCTTGATCAGAGAAGGAATGGTAAATAAAAACATAGATGGATAGATGAAACCTACAGATCATCTAAAATGAGTACTGTTGTTCACAGTATCAGCTACAGATGCCAATAAACTTTTTACCAAAGTAACTGCCAAACAGAAAACATAAATGTCTGAATTTCAAACTCTATTTCTTTGAGTTCCTTCTGGTATAGATGTTAATGAACAGGAACATGACTACAGAAAAATTATTCTAATCCCAGTACACATCCAAACGACCTAGGGATATTTACTTTAAATATATAATGCCCAGCTCTAACTGGTGTGGGTCAGTCAGCTGGTCATCATCCCACAAACCAAAAGGTTGCAAGTTCAATTCCCAGTCAGGGAACATGCATGGGTTATAGGCCACGTCCTTGGTTGGGGGATGTGTGAGAGGCAGCCAAAGGATGTTTCTTTCACACATCGATATTTCTCTCCATCTCTTTCTCCCTCCCTTTCCCTCTCTCTAAAAATAAATGAATAAAGTCTCTCCCTATATATAGAGAGAGATAACTAAAAAATATATATATAAACTATATATATATAAACTATATATATACACTATATGTATATATAAACTCTCTCTATATATATACATATATATATAGGCTTTTATATATATATATACTTAAAAGCCAGGGTTCAGAAATTTTGGGTTACTTTAAGGAACAAAATTCAAGGAAAGAATCATTTTGACATAATAGCAGAGTTATTTAAAAGCTCAATTTAAAGTGACATAAAGAGTCTGGTGAGACCACTTCCTTAGTCTTAGATTTCAGTTTCACCTTTGTCCTCTAACATAGAATCCTAACATAGGATCCTAACATAGAACCTATAAGCATTTTTATGGTCTGCCATGCTGGGAATACAAAGATAAATAAGACATGGTTTCTTGTTTCTGAGTAGTTTCACTTTGATAGATGATTAAGAGAAATAGGAACAGAGTTTTTAAAGTAATTTCTAAGAATCCCATATATTTATCACAAGAATAATTCTGCACAAGAATAGTTGCATTATTCTCCAATTTCTTTAGGCAATACTAGATTAAAACTTTTCTTGTTTACCTTGGTCTATTGCCATGACCGTAACATTATATAAGCCCTTTCTGGAAGTTGTGGCCTCCCTGTCCAGAACTTTGGAAGTTCTGATGGACCCTGACTTTTCATCAATGGTGATCCACTCTTCAGGATCAAGCAATTTTTTGTACCTGTTAATAAAAAATAAAAATAACCTTCAGCAATATAAAATGTATTAAAGTAAGTTACTGCCGCAATTGTTTCAAATACATTATCAGTATATGTTAGCGATTTCTTGGTACCTTAAACCACTGCTACTTTTAGTTTCGGGGTCATATGCCTTATAGCCATTGGTGCTGGTCCCCTTCGCTGAGTTCTCTTTAATCCGTACATGTTGGGCTGCCGGACTGCATTCGGGCCCTTCATCCTGGTCCTTCACCTGAACTGTGACCAAAGCTTTGTTCATGGTTGCCCTGAATGCAACATCTCTAGTAAAAGGAGCTTCATTGCTTACTCCAATTTCCAGGACCACTTGCGGGACTTCTTCATAATTCAGTGGCTTTAAAAAGAAATGCACGTATTTTAGTATGAGTGTGAAACACATTTGATACTTCAAATGGCATGTGAACTTTCGCCAATATGACCAGCGCTGCACACGTCCCCCCTTCCCACTTGGTCAACAGTGACCTTCATCCTTGGCCAAAGAGAGAGGTGATTATTCACTAAGCCTTCAGCCAGAGTGGTCCAAAAGTTTCTGCAGGTGGTTTAGAGAGTTACAAAAAGCAATTCGTTAAATACTTTTATGCTTCATTCTTACTGAGAAAAACTATTCTGAACCTGGAGATAATGCGGAAGGATGACAGCGCTGTGTAAGGCACTGTCTTAGTGCACTGATGGACCAGGTTAGAGGTCACCTGACTCTAGGAGAACAAAACCTTGTTCTGACTATTTACTATTGACTCAAGCTCAGACATTTTACATCTTATTAAAATTAGATGTCAACATAAACAAAATTGAAAATGTGCAATGATTTTGTTTTCTCTCAGATAGAAAATATATCCCTAATGCATGTTCTAATTGCTCTATCAGGCATAAAACTCAGCAATCTTTTCTGAGGTAACTCCATACTGCTTTCCACAGTGGCTGCACCAGTCTGCATTCCCACCGACACTGCACTAGGGTTCCTACTTTTGCACGTCCTCATCAACACTTGTCGTTTGTTGATTTATGATGACAGCCATTATGACAGGTGTGAAGTGACATCTCACTGGGGTTTCAGTTTGCATTTCTTTGGTGATTAGGGACTTGAGCACCTTTTCATATGTCTATTGGTCATCTGTGTGTCCTCTTTGGAGAACTGTCTATGCAAGTCCTTTGCCCAGTTTTAATTGGATTGTTTGTTTGTTTGTTTGTTTGTTTTTGAAACACTAATTTGAAAGAACATATGCACCTCTATGTTCATTGCAACACTATTTACAATAACCAAGATTTGGAAGCAACCCAAGAGTTAGCCATGGTACATTTACACAATGGAACACTACTTGGCCGTAAAAAAGAATATTTTACCCTTTGCAATAGCGTGGATACATGGAGAACATCATGCTAAGTCAAATAAGCCAGTCAGAGAAAGACAAACACCATATGATTTACTCAGATGTGAAATCTAAGAAACAAACTGAACTAACAAGACAGATTCATAGAGAACAGGCTGACAGGTTAGTGGGTAGAGGGATTGAGAAAAAAAGAAAAAAAGCTCATGAACCCAGACAACAGTGGGGTGATTGCAGTGGGGAGGGGATGGAAGGAGGGGGAAGAAAGTAAAAGGGGGATAAATGGTAATGGAAAAACTACAATTTAAAAAAAGCAAATTATTAAAAAAAAAACTGAGCAATTTTATTCCAGCTTTTCCATTTATCAAAATCCATCCATGCTCTCAGTTCTTCTTAGGAATCTGCTTTGTCTTTTTGCTGATTCCTTCATTAATGAGTTAAGCAGAACTTTTACCCATGCTCACTATCTATTTTGATGAAAATTATGTTTTGAAAATTTGAGAATTATACTCTGGTAGTATCTGTAGTTTATCCCAAGAAACTCTCCCAGCGAAAACAGAGTTGATTAAGAGAAATATGATATGCTTATCATGTCATATTCACTGGTGCTATCGTTTTCATCATCCCTGTTTTCCAGAGTAGGACAGTGGAGAAGCGGAGACAACTGGTGTCCCACGGCTACAAGACTCCTCTCTGTGCTTGGGTTTGAAGACGGAGAGTCTGGTTTCAGTTCATTTCCTTAACCACCACACTATAATCCCTCTGCTACTCTCCTCTGTTTGAGTGGTCTACTAGCCTCTAAACATTTTTAAATCAATCATTTGATTATAATTGATTTTCAGACAGTAAATCAAGCAGAACCCACAAAACACTCTTTTGCACAGGACTGAAAGATTGAAGCACTTTGATTCTTTCTGCTCATCAAAACAATCACTGGCTGAATATGGGACAAAACCGAAACTGATGAGTAAAATTTTTGTTTTCATCCTTTCCCCACACCTAGGTATTATCAGGCTGAGATACTGACAAGAAGATTTCTGAATCTTGGAATCCACAAAATGCATGTGAAATGCTTGTTGATTTGTTATGACTTACCCCAGACACTGGGAAGTCAAAAGGAAAATTGAATTAATATGTGTCTATTGCTAATGGACACAAATCACATGTGTTGGTACGGTCATGCAGAGAATCAGTGTCTGCTGACGAGGAGAGATGGAGGGAAGTTCAGGAAGCCGCTGTCACACTGAAGGAGGTGGGGGTTAATGGATCTAGAGCCAACTGCCAAATAAAGCCTTAGAATTTTTTATATAATTTTCCAAGGCTTAAGCTGGATAGTGTGTAAGTGGCTTAAAACTCTGCAAGATTAGAAATCTGCTGGCATGAAATCACCGATTAATTTAAAAAAAAAAACACATGAATTCTCTTCCATCCTAGAGTGACTTTTTGTTTCATCAGTCAAGATAAATTGTTCAAAAATATCTTATAGCTGCATTGAGATGGTCACAATCCCCTAGAAAATTAAATGTTGGATTGTTGTGGAGCTGAGGGCCTTCTGTGTTGGGAATGAAGCAATAACAATAGCTTCCTCACTCAGCCCATATGCACTGCTGCTGCCGCTGCGGAAACAGAAACAAACAAACCAACCCTGAAGTGGAAAGCTTATGCGGGACTCAGTTAAAGACTACATCAACTCAGGCTCTATGGTCCCAGAAAAGTTATCCTTTTTTTAAAGAAGAAAGTCATCTTTTTATGGAAAATTATAAACAGTGGTACCAAGAACATGTTAATACTTTTAGACATATAATAATATCTTATAGTTTATCAAATGCTTTCCTTTTCATTATTATGTTGAATAGCTACTAGGGAGACAGAGAATAGTATTATTTTTTATAGCTAATACAAAGGCTAACTTACATCATGTAAGGAATAGTTGAAGAGCATTGGGACTATTTATTCTAGAGAAGGTTAAGTCTCAAGTGGACGTAAGAGCCTTTTCAAAAGAATTATACTTGTTCTGTGTAGCATTCGCAATAAAACATGGATCAAAGACATAAGATATAAGGAGAATAATTTAGGCACAACAGAAGAACTGAGAAGCAGAGCTCTCTAAATATAGAATAAACTGCCAATCAAAATATAGAGATTCTTATCATTGAGAATGTTCAAGCATAAGTTAGGTGGCTAATAATTGGCAAATAAATTATAGAAGAAAGGCAGGCATTAGATGGAACAGTGGGACTATGGAGGCTATGCTGTCTTCTAACTTACAGAGACTATGAACTGAAACTATTTAGTTGATTAAACCATTAACTTATTAAAATTTGTTAACTTTCCAAGTTGTCAATTATTCATTATAACTGTACCTTTACAATACACAGAACACCTTCATTAGTTTTTTCGTCTGTAGTGATTTTGAAATGTCCTTTTTCGTTGCCCTTTAAAATGGTAAAATTGGCTCTCCAATTGGCACTCTTAATTAAATCCTTATCTTGTATAGGTAGTCGTAAGATTTCCACATTGTCTGTATTTTCCTCTACCGATACTGCATACTGGAACAGAAAGAACTCATTAAAAACTTACTTTATAAAGAAAGCTTTTACAAAGAAAGCAAAATGTTTCTTCTACTCCAAAATTACTTGTTCTTAAGAGTTTTTGCCCAGATGATTTTGTAATCCATGAATCTCAAATAGTACTGT
>VMDR010036638.1:0-10447 GCA_007922815.1 Macrotus californicus | reverse complement strand
TTTCACCTGTTTGTTTTTCACCAGTGTCTTTTTTTTTCTGTTCCAGAATCCAATCAAGAATATCACATTGCATTCAGCACAATTCTTTTTAATAATTACACACACACACACACACACACATCTCCTTTAGCCAGCATGGCTTTCATACAACGACAGTTACTAAAAGCTTACTAAGATTCTTGGTAGCAGGATCTCTGACATCAAGAGCTATAACTTATATCTTACTTTGCTTATGAATTAGTAAATTTAGAAATTATATTGGGGATAGAAATTTTGTCTAAACATTTTTACCAATTAAAAATTTTCACTCTCAAACTTTCAGAAATTTCCATCTAAAGAGTATTATATAGTCAGTTTCACAACCTGTATTGATTTGACAGTAGTCAAAATAAATATAATAAGTACAAAAGATAGATGTTTGTTTTCCAGGATTCTGAACAAATAAGCAAAAAAGGAATAGTCAAGCAGATCTTGTGGTCATTTATAGCCTTTCATCCATTAATGCTTTTTGATGCACCTTATTTTTGTGGGGAGAATTACCTCTTCTCCTTTGCAAATATTCTTGGTGGAAGGGCAATTCCTTGTGATGGTTTTATCCTCGAGAAGGTGAGGGATCACCTTGACTTGTCCTGGAGACAGCCCAGGAGTAGGTATAATACTTAAGCTCAGCCAGTTGGAAACTGTTTCCCAGAACTTTGGGTCTTAAGTAAATAACATGAAGGTGAAAAGACCAGCCAGAAATCTGCAGCCAGTTCACTAGACCATTTCTGCTGTTATACTCTGGTCCAGGCTGCCCAGTCCTCTCTTCCCGACCATTTCCAACCCAAGTTCTCTAGCTGCCCATTAATTTTCAGAGTCCACACCTCAAATTTTCTTCCAGTAAATTCCCACTTACTTAGATTAACAGAATTGATTTCTTTCGCTTACAACCATGTGCTCTAAGTAAAACATACAAGACATCCTGTCTTAACATTACTAATTCCTTATATGTTTAGAGTGCTTTGGAGGGCTTCAAAAACACTTTCTCATCCAATCCTTCCTTTATTTGAAATTCTGAACATCAGCTTCTAGCTTCATTGGCCTAGAATCTAGTACTGTCCACTTGGTCATATTCATCACACTTTAGTGTTTTATATCTGACTTCTCCCACAGATGACACTCTCCATGCAGGCAGGGTCGTTGACACCAGCACCGTGTTGGCCACATAGCGGGCACTCATTAACTGGAAAGGAGAGAAATACATGAATATGAAAAACATTTCTCTCTGTAAATAAATATACACCTCCCACCACTATTCATGAGAATCACATTTTTACCATTTTGAGTTATTTTAACTTTTGGTGAAGAGCCAACATTTATGTCCAACTCCAAATTAGCAAAAATAGATGCAATTTCACCAAATATTGAAGAAGAACTCTTTAAAGTTGCCATAAGTGTTGTTGTCATGAGATTGAAAGGTGTTTACCAATTTTGACTTCACCAATAGGTCTATAATATTACCTGGCCTAGGATGCTTTAGAAAGAAACCACTTCCATATGCTATGCTGAATCCCATGATAGATGATTAAAACTCTTAAGGGACATGCTGTTTTTTCTCTAGAATGAAGACACATTTAGAATAATGGGCTAGTAAGAGGGTGAAAAATTACAGCCAACCAAGGATACAACAACACTAGCAAACAAGGGTGATGTTTACAACAGGACTGAATGTGACAGCTTTCAAAGCATTATGTATATTTCTAGGCATAGACATATATGGGTCTGACAGCATGTCAGTTATAATTTTTGTAATAATGTGGATATAATTTATTAGAATTCAAATACAGAATAAGCTGAGCACATGCGTTGGTCCAAAGTACTAATTTGTCTATCGCTGACAGGTTTGTATGTATTTTAAGTAGAAATAAAGACATTATAATTGAATAAATGTTTTCCCTTTGCTAACCATGCCCTCTCAGGGTTAACAGCAAGCAAATGGAATAATGTGGAATCTTTACAAAAGTAACCACAAATAAGACAACTATGGGGAGAGGTGGGTTTCAGCTTTCCTGGTTGCCTGCCATAGAGGTTTACTCATGTGTGATTGATTGCCCTGGTGAGTAATACCAGTTGGCAGACATTAGTAACACTTTGTCTTACTTTTGGTACAGTTGTTAGCTTTTCTATGTTTAGCATGTTTTCATATTTTAATAAGAATTCTGAAGCTGTGTATATATTCAGCATTAGCCTGAAACTTGACACTTTTGATTCTGGGGTAATTTATAGCTTCATCTGTATTTGTCATAACTATAAGATGCTTTCAACATATGGAATTATGCTTGTAAAATTTAACCTTATTACATTCCTTTTTCAACCCCTGTGCATTTCTTAATACACGTTTTACATTGCATTTTAAACCTTTTGATTATATATTGTTAGTGGGGTTGGCTTGGTTTTGCAGGAGATGCAGAGGATGAGAGAAAACCAGGAGATATGTGGACTTGTTTTTTGTTTTCTTGACAACTGACCAGAAGGCTCCATTTCATTTATGAGCTGAGATGGATGAGGTACCAGCCTGAAATCCTTTGTGATTTTGCCAACAACATGAGTACCTAGAATGTTTTTACCCTGCACTAAAGTATCCGATGAGGTGTTGGAAACGTGTGGGCTCTTCCAGAATTTTGCATGGTGTACTTACTCCCTTCTGGGAGTTGGAACACGTCCACCAGGCGAGCCATGTGAAAGGCATGAGCCTTCAACAATGGTGTGATGGAAATTTAAATAGGCAAGGACCTGGGCCAAGTTTACAGAGTATTGTTTTAGGCTGACTTTAGCTCAAACCAGTGAGTGGCTTGGCTTGCTTACTTTAAGGCGTAAGTTGAAAATGGCTTAGAGTTTCTTGAAAGTCCTTGGAGTTTCTAGGTGCTTAATAAAGCACTCCCCACATTCATCAGAAGATAGTTTTAAGAACTGGCTTGATCTAGGAAATGACATGAAATACCCCCAAGAAAGAAGGCTCTGGATGGTTTTAATTCACAATGGCAAACTATAACTAAAATTAAGTAGATGGTAATCCATTTTGTATTTCCTTATTTCAGTTTATTGCAGCAGAGAAGTGCATTTTACATGCTGTATTAGGACTCCCTTTCTGTGGAGTTCAGTTAGCATTGCCTCAGGCCCATGAGAAGGGGAAACTTAGAGGTTTTTCTTAAACAAAAGAGAGGAGGGCTTTCTTCTGAAGCAGGTTTCCCAAGGTTATGCCATTTCTAATTACAATTCTAATGAAACATAAGGAGATCTTCCCAGGAGGTCATTACTTGGTAATTTTTCAACAATAGCTATACCATCTTCTTCCCTATTTGGAAAATACAGAAAAATGGTCCATTAGTGTCCCTACCAGAGATTTCATTTTCATACTCGGTATTTCTGAATCCCAGATTAGTTCTCTGACAAGCAGCACATTTATATACACTATGAAATATGAGCTTTATCTGTGCCTTGGTCTTAATTTAAAATTTGCATTATACAGTATTTATGTAGACCTTCTCTGCAACCTTTCAAGTACTTGAACAAATGATTCTCCATTAAAAGAGCTTATCTTGAAATATCTGTCTGAACATTGTAAATAGCATGTTATGGATTATGCGTTTATTTAGGCAAGTGAAATACAACATCAAAAGCTATCATTGAAAAACTAGGCCAATATGGGCATTAAAAATATAGCACCATATATCTTGTGCAAGAAAGTTCTCCGGGTCCCACGTGCAGTGATAGGGAATATTTAGACTCTAGTGAAGATTACAAGTTTCTTGATTCATCTCACAGCACAAGTCTGCCTCATTTGCAAAATGATAACCTATTACTATAACTAAACCGTCTATTGCATGGAGGCTCAGAAATAAAATAAAAAGATTAGCCAGTTATCTTATTTACATATATTGAATTGCAGTAATACAGCCCGATCTCTGCCTCTCATTTGATTCTAATTAAAGCGTAGCAGAGAAACTGCAATCCACACAAGAGCTTATTTTAATAGTTAGAGCTGGCAAAGTCCCAATATCACAATGTAGCAATTAACAGCACGGCTGTATTTGCTATTCATGGTTTGATGTAAAAACTTGTTTATTAAGATGGGCTGGAGGCGCTGGTGTGCAATAGACCTGCATGTAATTAGATTCCAATTATTTGTCTGTTTCTGATATTGTAAACTGGCACTTAGCACATCAGTTAAATTGACACACTGCGCTGCATGGTTTACTCGGTAATTAAAACATGTTCTGTTAATTAGATGATGACCACTTTATTTCAGGGCTCTTGTGTTTGGGTTTTCTAGTGTGCTCTGTTTGTATCATGAGCCACCAGACGCTCCTCTAATGAGTCCTTGTTTTGTTTCAATTACCACCTGCTGTTCAAAAGCAAAGCTTGTTTTAACTAAACAAAATTAATGCTTGTCTCTTCCTTTGTAAGAACTTAAACGTTAGACAAATTAATACGCTTATTATCGAAGTGCTAAGCTCTGGTTTTAAAGACTGTTAAGGCAATTAGAAGAAAGTTATAAGATGTAGAGTGTAGCATAAATATTGTTTAGCGTATTAAGAGGCATTACAAACAATGAAATATTTGCTGGAGTTGAAAAGAAGCATAGAGACTTAGCCTCCCCATCCCTAAATTAAATTAGCTTTTGCAATTTGCAAAGGGATCCAGAACCTAAAGATACCAGGAATTTGAAGAGGAGGATATATATGAATGACATTAGACATGAAGGCCTGTGTCATGGCTATAAATAAATTCATGAATGATATTCGACCATCCTGTATGTTTCCAAAACTACGTGTTTGCTGCATGTTCTCTTACATGATACATGCTGTTTTCATGCTAAATAATTGATGAAGCTGTTTCTAAGAATTTTACTGCAAACACTATCAGAAAAGCCAGTTTGCATTTTCTGGGGGGTTCGGACTTGGCCTGTTAAGTCGGCTTTTTATTGCACAGCTACCGCCACATCAGACAGAGTTTCTCCCATGGAATCAGAGCAAAGTTCATTCTCACGTTTCTATAGCCCTTCCCATCCCCACAGCTTCTCATCATATACCTTGACATCATAACCACCCCATCTAGTGCTGAGAATTACGATGATTCTAGGGCAGGGAGCCAAGGTTTACTACTTATTTCCCAGAATACCTTCTCCATCACATTTAGGGAACTCATTACTGAGGCTAATAAAGTAAGCCACTGGTAGGTGTTTAAGGAGCTACTCTACAAAGAGTCAGGCATTTTAGAATGGCATGTAAAACCACCAGTCAGTTCCTTCCATTGACACCACATCAGCCAAGTCGATAGCCAGGGGCCTGACCTGTATAAGACAGTCAAATGCAAGATAACATCAGGGGTGCACCAATGTACTGTTTTGTAAAGTTGCATTTCAGAGTTATTTGGGGTTCATGTCAATGTGCTTTAGAGTTAACATGCACTGTCTTTACAAAAACCCACGAGCAAGTCTGGAATGGCATATTCACAATGTGTTTTCTTGGAAAGGTATTTTAATGACAAGGCAAATCATGCTCTCTCTCCTGTTGCCTAGAATTGCTTTAACTCTCACAGGCGAATTCTAGAATTTGAAATACCATGTACACCAGAAACGCAACAACACCAATGTTACAATGTGGAATGCAAACTTGAGTTTGTGGACATCAGCCACTGAGACCATGGCCACATCAATAAAGATGATAGGCTGGGTATAAATAGTAAATGGCACAATTCCTCCTGGAACTTTAATTGAAAAAAATTCTAATAGCTGATTTTTATACCTTAGGGTACATTTCCGAAGCAATGGGTGGCAAGTGAGCTGTAAGACTTCTATTGATATTAATGGTGGTCATGGAGCCAAATCACTGAGCACCACTTGGCAAACTTACCTCTTAATGCTGCAGTTGCCTTAAATTAATATTTTACAAAGACCTAAAGTAATTAGATGTGTCTTACTGAATGCCCCATTTACTCATTAGATATTTCAAAATGCATCTTTTGCTGCAGGCCCAGTGGGACACATTAACTGCTCTAAAACATATAAATGACTTCAGTGGGACCTTTTTAAAAATGCTGTGGCAGGGGAGGCACAGGTGCTCACCAGTAACCAATGTATGTTACACTGTTGGGACTCAAGGGGCATGACCAAATCATGAATATTCAGATCCAGGAAGCAATGAATTACTTTTCAATCATGTATCATGTACATATTTAAAACATAAACCTTAGTTTAATATGCTTGTGATAGACATTTGCTGTTTTGGCCTCCCAGGTCCATTCCCCTTTGTCGAATTTCTTATTTGGGTTCTCATTCTTGCCCATTTTCACTGGGAGAAGCTAACTCCACTTCCAGTTCTGGAGTGAGAAGGCCAAGTTGGGCCTACTCTTCTTGGCTACAGTTGGTTCCATATGGGCATCTTAAACAGCATGGTCCAATCCCTGAAGCCAAGGATGTTTATTCAATAGCTGAAAGAAGAGATATTTTCTTTTCTGCTGGATGGGGGCCTGGATGGAAATAGCCCCAATAGTTGCTGGCAGGCATCTTTGACTACGTCTTTTGAGCGAAGTGCCTCTACAGGAAGCAGAGGCAACAGATGGAATTGATCAAATTGTCTGTGATATGTGTTAAGCCAAGCCTGAAGTCAATACCACTCCTGGATCTATGTGAACTATTATATCTTCTACTACCTACACCATCGCATTTGAAAAAAAAAAAAGCACCTGAGTCAGTTAAGGGTGGATATGTTCACTTGCGAATGGAAAAATTCTTAACTGACAACCCAACTTTTCATATTCCATGATCAGGCTATTTTATCCATTCAGGTCCTGAGGCTCAAGAGAAGAATCCCTGACCACAGATTCTTTACCTGAGGTTCAGGATGGATTTCAGAAGATTACTCAGTTATCTTAAATCATAAGCAATGTTTTATGTTACGTGAATTCTTCTAGGGAGTCAAAGTGATTGTCAAAATGTTCCCCAAGAAAGTTTAAGAACCCCTGTTAATGGAACAAGAGTCCTGGAGGCCAAGAAGGAGAGGTGCAGCTACCTTTGAGTGTCAATATGTCTGACCCCCAAAACTTGAGAGCATAGGGGTTCACTGAGGAAATGTGCGTGGATAAAAGCTAGAGCTTTTCGCAAGTGGAATTGGTTGTCCTGGGAAAAAAAGGAAGTGGGTTGGGGCTGCACATGAATGAATGAATGAAGTGGTGCTTTTTGGAAAAGCCTGTGATTGGCCTCTTTCAGAGTTTATTGCTTCTATGATGTACGATGTTTATAGAATAGACTGCATAAATTTATCCCCAAACAAGGCCAAGCCAAAGGGTCTGTAGCAAGAAACAGATATTTATAGTCCATGTTGCACCTGAAGGAATGGGTAGTCTCAATTTCAAATGCACTTAGAAAAGGGGTTGCCCCAAGCTTCTGTACTCAGAGGATAAAACCAGAACTGGACTCAAAAATGGTCGTAATGCTATAGACAAGAAGAGTGAGTCTCTTTGTCATCGTCCCATATTCTTTGATATCAATATCTACTTCATCTCGTCTAGATGAAAACAGTCTCTGCTACTCAGGGGCGATAATACAAGATAAAATAAAACAAAGTAAAACTGAACTAAACTAAAAATGAAAACAAAACAAAACAAAATTCTCCCAAATTTACCACCCACTTATACTTTGGAATTCTGCCTAATTGTTGAGTCAAAGTGATCAAAACCATGAGTTCTGGAGCCAAATTATGAATTCAAATCTGGGCTCTGTTACTTTCTAGTTAGGTGGCCATGGACAAATACATCTACATGTCTGTAACTTATTTAAAAAGTAATAATAGGCTAAAGTATACAAAACGGCTTGACACTAATCTACAATTATTAAAAGAGCGATTTGGTTCAGACCCATATCTCTCTTTTTTAAATCCCTAGGGCTGCTGTAACAAAATACCACAAATTGTGTGGATTAAAACAGCAGGCATCTATTCTCTCACCATTCTGAAAACTAGAAGTAAAAAATCAAGGAGTCTGCAGAGCTGTGATTTCTCTGAAGGTGCTAGCAAAGAACCTGTGCTTGCCTGTGCCTTGCCTCTGGTGGTTGCTAACATTCCTTGACTTGTAGCTGCGTCACTCCAATCTCTGCTTCCATCTGCACGTGGTGCACTCCTGTGTGCGTGTCTGAGCCTGGGTCTCTGTGTCTCTCCCTGTAAGGACACCACCCCGATGCAGTTTGACATTGTCTTCACTTGATTATATCTATAAAGACCCTATTTCCAAATAAGGTTACATTCACAGGTACTGGGGTTTACGACTTGAACTATTTTTTGGTGGATAACAAAGAAAACTATACTACTTTATAGGAATGTTAAAAGAATTAAAGAACTAATATATGCAAAGTGTTTAGAGTAGTGCCTGGAACATAATAATGACTCACTAAAGGCCCACTATTGTTATTATCATTTTATCCTATCCTGCCTGTCCTTTGCATTTGCCAAAGCTCTGTCTTACTTACGCCCTGCATATCTCCATGTCTGCCTTGGAATCAAGCAAGCTCCTTTTCTTGTCTATAGTCCCAAGGTAATTTCCTATGTGCTATTATTACTAACCCAACTGTAAACTATCATCATAGAGGTTAAAAAAAAGATTTAGCTGCAGAATTTCTTCTTCAAAGGAAATACTATTGGAAGACCAATACCCCAACTGGATGGAAGGGGAATTGCTCTTTGAGAAGGTGGGGACTCACAAGCAACATCACTCCTTGTTCACTGTACTTTCTGTTGCTCTACACCCTCCCCCAGTGGTACCTAAGACCCTTCTTTGAAATAGAGAAGGGTCCAGAAAAAATTATTTAAAAAGTACTCTTCAGTCACCAACAAGCTCATTTCAAGCGTATGAGAAGAGATGGTCTTTGGACCCTTCACAAATTCCCTTTCCTTCATTAACCTTCCCTTCTACCCCTCTCCCCAGTTCCTGTGCCCCAACCAAGCCAAGGAAGTAGGTGTTTCCACTCTGGGAAGAAATTAAGATTTTGATTACAATTCATCAGCATTAACCATACTTCTGGTTTTGTTAACAAGGCTGTGTTTAACACATGATCCTGTGCTTTTATGTGCCAGATTTTGCTTGGGATGATCCTAGCAACAGTGACCCACAAGAAACCTACCTGTATTTCCAAAATCTAGATTCACTTGTGTGAAAACAGAAATTTTTGCTCTTAACTTAGGGTAAAGCTATATGCTTTTGTTCCCTTTTATCAAAGCTCTGCATGAAAGGCACTATTTTAGTCCATTTATTCTGCTACAATAAAATACCACAGAATGGGAACTTGTAAACAAAAGAAATTTATTTTCAACAGTTCTGGAGCCTAGAAGTCTAAGATCAAGATGCAGCATCATCATATTTTGGTGAGGGCCCTCTTCCTGGTTCATACCTGATACCTTCTTGCTGTATCTTCCTATGGTAGAAGAGAGAAGGAACTCTGTATAGTCTCTAAAAACACTAATCTTATATATGAGGGCTCTACCTGCATAATCTAGCACTTCCCAAAGACCCCACCTCCCAATACCATCACTGAGGTCATTAGGGTTTCAACATATGGATTCAATGGGGACATAAACATCCAAACCATAGCAAGCACTCAGGAAGAAGTCCAGCTAACATAACAATGACAAAGTCTTCCTCATTTGGCTGTCGCCTTTTCTATATAAACCTGTGGGAACCTCTGGGGAAGACAAATGACTGCCAGGACTGAGTTGGGACATTCCTATGAGGCCTAGTCAAAAGTTATCAATTCTCTTTCAAGAATCCTTCTTCCTCTCTTCTTAAAATGAAATGTGGGTCTTCCCAAGGCTTACTACTTTGACTGTATGCTTCTCCTGTGCAGGAAGCTGCTTTTCTGATATCCTGTGGACCCTGCATCCACAGCAGGTCTGAGCTGGCATTAGTGATCATCAACTCATTCAAAAAGACACACCATATTACGGGATCTTTCCCTCTCTCTGCTTTGTTTTCCTCTTTCCTCTTATATTCAACCTCATTCTCACCTCTACTCCACCCTCCACCCCTACTCCACTCTCCACCCCTACTCCACCCTCCACCCCTACTCCTTGACAAAAAAAAAAAAAGAATAAAATTCAAAATCCTTATTTTGGAATACAAAGCCAACTGCAAATTAGCCTAATATACTTTTTAAATGCATCCTGCCCTTCAGCCACATGGAATTTTTCATTTTTCCTCATTTGTTTCTTCTGGTATTTTACTCTCACAGAAGACTTTTCATTCACTTATAATACTCTTGCTCACCTGTACATTTTTTTCTAAATCCAGGTAAGACTACTTGTTCTATTTGTTGTGTTTGTAGCACATGTTCTCCACATAATTATAATAAAACTTCCAATTTTTAAATTCTGTTTATATGTCTCTTCCTACCACCAGCCAACAATTCCCAAATTATGTA
>VMDR010036637.1:0-10445 GCA_007922815.1 Macrotus californicus | reverse complement strand
ATAGAATGCACGGGAGTAAGAACTGTGGCAAATAGAGAGAACAACCAATACACTGATGTAGGAGCTGAAAATAATTTACAAAATTAATTTAATAAAATGTCTAGAACAGTAACAATTATCAACAAAACAATGAAGCTGTCTGTATTTGTATTTAACAACACATTTAAATCAAAGTTGAATATAAAAATATGCAGTGAACTGAAATGACATAGATACAATAAAAATTCATGTCCACGTCAAAGACCTAAGTTATGACAACATCTCTATATGCTTTCTAAATACCTTTTTACTTTAATGTTTCAGTTGTGGAAGCAGCACTTTGTAGCCTAATGTCAACTGGAATGTCCAAAATATTTCTTAAAGTAGAACACTACATTTCCCCTACCACAGCAGATAAAATAATTTAATGTATTTATTTTAACAAAAGGTCCATGGTTACTACCTTTGAACTACAGGTTTCTTTTTTTTTAATTTCTAGTACTAACTGTGGTCCTTAAAGCTATCTACAGCTGATATTCAAATTGTCATGCTGTTTCTGAAAGGAACAGTAGGTTTATCCAGAAAGTTTTACTGTAGTTCACCCCTAAAATTTACTCAATGTGGAAAAGTTTCATCATAAAAAATCTACTATGTATGTTTGTCAAGATTGATTCTACTACATTTTGTAGGACAAGCACAGATTTTTATATCGGACAAGCTGGGTTTCAGCATCTCACTTTACACTGTGACCTAGGGATGTCACACACCTGTGAGTCTCCGTTCCTGAACTACGAAATGAGAATATCAGCAGTTTTCAAAGGGGAGCACACAGGGTAGGAAGAGCTAGTGCGTGTGCCCAGTACCAGGCTGGGCACAGTGTCCTGCACTAGGTGTTAATGTTTTTTCTGTCCTCTTTCCCATTCCTGATAGATTTTGGCTACTTGGAGATTAGTGAAAAAATATAGAAGTTACTGGAATAAATCAGCTCCACTAAAAACTCATTATTTTGCAGGCAATAGTTATATATTTCTGAAGTAACATTCAATAAGATCAAAAGATTGGTTTTAAAAATGTATTTACATTTTATAATTTGTATTAAAAAAAAGATTCTTTAGGGCAACAATAACAGAAAAACAAGTAAACTACATCTGTGTGTATAGTTTAGTTTTGTAAAAATGAAGAAAAACACCCCACCTTTATTAATATGTTGAGTGTTCACAGACAGCTAACAGAAACAAAGCTACTTCATAGAGCAATCTACATCAACATCAAAAAATATTAAAATAGAGTTTCTCTGAAGGAAAGAGCCAGTTTTTTTAATGGGTTGATAATAATTAGAAGTTCTCATTATTTGTCCAGGAAACCTCCTCAGAAAGGTGCTACTTCAAACAGGATTCTCATAGAACTTGGCACATAAATTTTAACTTTTCAAACCATCCACCCACTACTTTTCACCCTCTTATGGCTTGACTCACTCAGACAAGCTCACATATACATACATTAATATTAAAAACACACACGGCTTTAAAGCAGAAAATCATTTTCTACAAAAGCATGTCAACATATTTATACCCAATATTCTGTCCCAGAAATGGACTGTCCTCACAGAGATGCTAATTAACATACACTATTATGTTCAATATTTCAAAGGTGTGTTTCTAGAAGGGTGTCTGATCGTGTGCAAGAATTCTAAGGCATTATAAGTAGTTCCACAGGACAAGTGCTGCCCTTGCAATGACACACTCGTGATACATTTAACAAGTCTTTAGTCTTCAGATGCCACCAGCCAGACACAAGGAGATATTTGTAGTGTACAGGTGGTTGGCTCGAAGGTCAAAAACTTTGTTTAAAAAATGTTTATGGAATAGCACCATAGAAAGTCTTCCAGAAACAAATTCTTTTTTCCAACATTGCATTTTCAAGAAGTGAATCCCAGGAAGAACAAAAAGACAGGGAGAGATCTTTCAATTCTTACAAGGCCTACTTCCACTTCATTTTTTAAATACGACATTAATCACAATAACATCAACAATAACAACCAGAACAGATCAACAACAGAAGAAAGACAATAGCAGCAGTGGTGACTTGAGGATGAACCATCTGGCAGTCACTTAGAAGAATCCTGTTCACACCTGTTGGGAGTTTTCTCATAAAGTTCATAAGACATCACAAGGCTTCTTGGATTTGGTGTGAAAAGGCAGCATTTCCACTGAAAGAACTGAGTTTATTGATCAACTGGGCCCTTTCCAGCACTTAAATAAATGACGTCTACAGTTTAACTGCAATAATAGAAACTTTCGACATTTCAAACTTGTCAAAATATCAGTAAAATAAAATGGTTTCAAGATCATTTGTGTTTCCAAGAGGTTAATCTGGCCTGCAAGTGAAAATAATGAAGCTGAAATATTCCAGTTTCCAAACCCTGGACCCACCTACCTTTAAAGTACAAGTCACCCTCTCAAGACCCCACCACTTCACCACACCTTCTATGGACGGGTTCACACTGTGTCCGAGACACAAAGCCAAAGCAATTATCCTAAGAAACGAGGAGAGGGTTTTCCAGTTTATGACCTGCAAGAGCATTTTCCTTCCCCCAAATCTTGTAAAATTGTCAAAAGGAACACTCTGCAGGGTCACAGACCCTGACCCTAAACGCCTGAACTGAGAGGCATCTATGTCAAGCTGTGAACGAAAGCTTGTGGAGTCTTCCTTGAAGCACGTGATGCCCTTCCACCGGCTTTATTCATGCCGTCAAGCATGGAGTTCAGAAATCCGGGGAACGCCGATCGGGGTTAGCTGGAAACTTCTCTTTCAGTACAGAGTTCTGGTCACACAGTTTTCTTCCGTTATCATTCATTATATAAAACATTTGTGCTAATATCTTCATTTAATAAAAAATATGTCTTCTCTCCATTACACACACTCCTTTATTTCCTGGAGGAGGTTTAGGCATTAGTCATTATTGGGTATGCATGGTATCTGGATATCTAATGCTTTCGTATCTTATATGAAATCCTTTCTTGTTGATGGTATCGTCAGTGTGGAAACGAATTAAAACTGCATCCCCAATTGAATAGATCTCTTCTGGTGGCTGAAGGAAAAACAGACAAGCAAATAAACAAACAGAATGAGTCACTTTCTCTTTAATGTAATTCATGTTTGGGAACTTTTTTTTGGGGGGGGGTATATAATTTAATCCTTTTAAAACCTAAACGTGGATGTGAGTGACTCCTCCAATTCGCAGATGAGAAGCCTTGGGCTTCAGGGAAGCAATGACATGGTCATCACATGGCAAGTCAGTGACGGAGCTGGGCTTTGAACATACGTAAATCTGTTTCCAAATTCTGGAACTTGGTGTTTTTCCCCAAATTTTGAAGCCAAGTTCCGGTGATTTACAAATAAATAAAATGAGGTTGAGAGGGTAAAGGGACAGGAGACTTGGTTCAGGGGCAGCTCTGAGGCAGAGCCACTTCCAGGATCCAAACCATCCATTACTCCTTGTTTGAATAACCTCAGTTCTGAGAAGGTTTTCGGTTTCATTTCAGTTGCTATTTGGATAGGAGCTTAGAAGTATTATTTAAGTAACAGAAACTGATAGACATTCAAAAAATTGGGACTAGTTAAATATATATTCAGAAGACCATTTGAAACTAGTGCAATAACTTCTGGGGGGAAAGAGCATTGAGAAAACCTTAAGCTTTTCTTTTTCTTCTTCTTTTTTTTTAGATTCTAGTCCAGTAGATCTGGGGTCCATCCTGAGAGTCTTTTTTAAAAAATATATTTATTCATTTATTTATTTTTAGAGAGAAGGGAAGGAAGGAGAAAGGGGGAGAAACGTCAATGTGAGAAACATCTATTGGCTGCCTCTCATATGCACCCCAACTGGGGACCGAACCCATAACCCAGGCATGTGCCCTGACTGGGAATTGCCCAGTGACCTTTCACTTCATGGCACGATGCCCAGCCAACTGGGCTACACCCATCAGGGGTCTTTTTCTTTTCTCATAGTGACACACTTCTGACCTGTATCTGGCATTCTCTCCTGTACACGAGTGACACCCTTCAGTTGAACAACTTCCAGCTGAGCACACACACCAGTGGGGGACCACACCAGACATATTTGTTGTAAAGAGACTGTCAATCTGAAGTGTGCACATTCTGTTTTCTTTTATGCTTTAATTTAGGAAGTAACAAAATTGTCAAATGTGTATATAAGTATATTCCACTTATATTATTAAAACATTTAAATATTTATTGTACTATAAAACCAAGAATATAAAATTTAGAATGTGGACAGTGACAAGAACTTCTAACTACTCAATTGATCTGTCCCACTTAATATTACTAGTTAATTCGTAAGAGATGGGAAGTGGTTAAGAAGTGGTGAGGCATGTTATAATGTGTCAAGCCATTAATAATCTAACTGGTTTTGTAAAAACGCTGCTGTCTGGTACACGTTACACATGTCAATCATGACTCAATAGGCGTTTTTTACCATGTCTATGGTATCCTGCTGGTACTATATTTACCCCTGATCCACAGAAACGACCAAGCCCCACCGCTGTTGAATCGAGACCACCAAAGAGCTCAACGTAGTCATAGCCACAGTCAGCCTCTTCTTCTACTTCAAAAATCGGGAAGGATAGCTCCAGTCGTGAGCCCCGTTCTGACACTAACAGCCATTCACAGTCGGCCTGTGCTGGGTAGTTGTTGTCACCAAACTGAGTGTGCGAGTACAGGTCTCTGGGTTTGGACTCTGCTTTTAGCCGGCCGCCACACTCTGCCCAAGGGGAAGGAAATGAAACGAGTAAGTTCAATGAAGTCCAATTTCTTTCCTTCTTTTTTGAACTTTAAGTATGATTTTACGTTTTAGCTTTATTTTTATTGTTGACACTATTACAGAATTTCAGTGGAGTCTCACCATTCTCTAACTTCTAAATGTATTTCTATCTGAAAATGACAAAAGGCATTATTATTCAATTTTATTGAAAATGTCAAGAAAATGGCACTGTTGCAAAAACAAATGACTTAACATATTTCAGAAAGGTCCTGCTTTTGTTTATCTGTTTCAGTGCACCACTGCATTCCTATAAATCACTCAAATAATCCTGTGCACCGAGTCCTACCAACGGGTTCCTATGGATAGCTCAAAATAATAAATCTGGAATTAGTTTTCTAACCACGGAAAGAAAAGGAAAGAGAATTTAGTCTGCAGGATACATTTTTAAGGACAAAAATTTGAATATTATATACAAGAAGTACGATTTGTATATGCCCTGCGAGAAATTTCATGAGCAGAAAATAATAGGCGGCATGAGGGCAATTGCCTATGAGCACTTCTGAAATATGTTCAATATGTCATTTAACATGGTCACTTTAAAAGAAGATTTTTAAACAGAGTAAACACATTTCCTGCAAATATCCCAACTCATTTACCAAGTCAGAAAAACATAAACCGAGTAGTTCCGCATGTCAGCAATACCATTTTTAAATGGACTGTATGAAAACACTTTGCAAGCTACTGGAGCATCATTACAGAATTCTGGGAAATGGAAAGTGAAGCTCAGTAAGGAAGGTAAAATAAGGGAAGAGAAGCCCAGGGTTGGCCTTCATTTTAATTTGGAAAGACAAGTTTGTTTATTTCCTGGTGAAGTATTAAATTCCAGGAGAGGTCCTATAATTTGATCTATAAATGCTTTTAGTGGGCATCCTAATTTAATTAAGTTGGATCAAAATAATTTCCTTTCTAAAAAGCTTAATAATGTATCATTTTATTTTTAAATAGCATTCACAGTGTGATGACCTGTGCTCCAGAAAATGCCATGTTTTAAAATTCGACTTTCTTTCCACATAGCTCCTTTTTCTTTATTACAGGTCTACTCTGAGCAACTGCTTACACAGGCTTTTGTTAATGAAATGATTTGTTTCTTTCAATCAGTTTATTTAAAACTGTAACAACACCATTCACCCCGTGATTAAAATAAATTTGGACCTACGAGAAATTGGATCTACTGTCAGAGGAAAACAAGATTCTCCAATAAAGTCCATTTCCTGTGGATTTGGACAGTATTGCTAGAGGAAAAATAGCCATAAAGCAATATTAAAGCATATTCCCAATCACCTGGTTTCAAAATTCATAATGTTAGAAGCTTTCCTTGTGGCCCTGGCTGGTGTGGCTCTGTGGACTGAGTGCCAGCCTGCGAACCAAAGTGTCAGTGGTTCGATTCCCAATGAGGGCACGTGCCTGGATTGCAGGCCAGGTCCCCAGTGGGGAGGCACATGAGAGGCAGCCACACATTGATGTTTCTTACCCTCTCTTTCTCTTGCCCTTTCCTTCTCTCTAAAAATAAATCAACAAAATCTTTAAAAGAAGAGAAGCTTTTCTTGTGGATAAAGTTAAAATTATATGCCGAAATATAAATTTAATGACTCAAATAAAAATGTATACTTCAGGGCCCACTCATAACAGCCACCTGTATTCCAGAAGGCAGTAAATAATGCATAAGCACTTTATAAATGCAGCAGAAAAAGCAGACAGACGTGGTGGTGGGACTTGGCTGTCTTGTTAGTAGAGACTGAAAACCAGTTTAACTTATCAGACTGTAAGCTGTCCATAGGCAAGAATTCCTTCTATTTTTCTATAAATCCTCTCAAATTCCTAACTTGCCTTCATAAATTACTAATACTGTACAGTGTCTATCCAAAGCTTGTGCTGAATAAATAGTTGATGAAAAGCTAAGGAATACGAACTTGTTGAAAAGAAAGCTTTGGGGAGGAGTACATGCAGGCAGCACATAAGAATACTTCACAAGTTATAGCTACTAGAAAGTAACAGTATAAAATAAATCTATCCAGAAAATTCCAAGAAAGCTGGTTAAGTGGGGGCAAAGTTTATACAGCAAGGGAAAAAAAGCACATAACAAACAGAATTTTGACAAGAGCAAATGAGAAAAAGTTGGGAAGCCAGGACTCTAATTCCATCTGTTATTTTTCGTGTCACAGAGTTGTCATTTAAGTGTCAGAATCCTCACTTCTGAGAGGACAGTGCTGGGTCAGTCAACATCCCAGGCACATACTACTAAACAAAACGTGATTGAGGTTGTTCATTCGGTAATGTGAATGGATGTGAACTGCACAGGGGAAAGACTAATCGGTTAGATTCCTTGGACAGAGGATTAGTTTACAGAAAGAAGCATTTGATCTCTACCTAGTGCTTCAAATAGTTGTGGTCCATTTTTCTATCAGTTTCCCTCCTAATCCAAAATTTATATATTAAGATAAATACACTGTAGTGGAAAGCACATAAGCTTTAGAGACAGAATTAGGATAAAATCCAGGCTTTGACATAATTTTAGAAATCTTTGAAAATTCCTAACACCTCTGGATTTTCAATTTCTTTATCTGGAAAATAAAAATAGCCCTGGTGGGGAGGCTCAGTCAATTGGAGCATTGTCCCATACACCAAAAGGTTGCTGGTTCAATCCCAGGTCAGTGATGTTTCCCTCTCACATGGATGCTTCTCTCCTTCCCTGTCCCTCTCCTTTCCTCTCTCTCTAAAATCAACAAAAAACTTAAAAAGATAGTATCTAAATCATATAGGTCGTTTGAATATTCAGTGTTTTAAAGTGTATGAGTATGTATCTACAACGGTGAGTCCTAGATGTACTGGGGATGTCATTTATTAAGTTGTATAAATATCTAATGACTATCTATACACCTGAAGTTAATATAACATTAAATATCAACTTTACTTATAAAATTAAAATATATACAAAATTAGATCCTATCAATGGACTCTTGTTGGTAAAATAAGCATTGCAAATAGGCTCCACAAGCAGAAGCCAGGCAATTTGAAGAGTCACGGAGTTCTATACCTCTAAGAAATCTTTTGCTTTGCAATCGGGCACTTAATCCACTGAGCCACACCAGCCAGGGCAACACCTTGAAATTATTATTTTACAGATGAGGAAACTGAGATGCAAAGAAATTATCTTTCCCAAGTTCCCAGATATGTAATGGCATAGTTGGACCAAAAGCCCAGACGTACTGACACCATGGAACATAACATAACCTTTATCATCCATTCACAAAGAGCAAAAAGAAGTTTCCCCTGTTAAACAAAAATGTTATCAAGCTAAAAGGGAAATTTATACATAGATAATTTAAAAATACTGTATCATCAGCTATTTTGAAGGTTTTGACAGCATGCTTTCACACTGCATTCTTGGAACCTATGGTAACCAGAATATTAAACATATGCCGTGAACTCTACACTGTCAGAAAAACGTTGACAGAGTAATGGGACTCCAGTTTTTCCACTCCTTCAACACAGGACACATTATCAGAAAATATTTAAAGAGCCAATGTCATATGTATGGAAAAATCCTTCACTACTATGGAAAAATCCTTCATTATTATGAAATTTATGGTCCAGAAAAATTTTTCTCCAACCAAAATCTTTATATTATCCATAAAAAATTATTAATCTGGGTTATTTATGAGTCCAATCATTACTAGTATAAATCAGACAAGTATCTGACAATTAATATCCATGTTCTCACAGATTCAATGTCAATCTATGCTCACAATAAAACATACTAGAGTGAAGAATAACATCGGACAATAAAATAATTAAAATTCTAATTTCTAAAACAAAATGAAATGGAAAGAAAAGCCATCAGCGTGAAACACTAACAAAAATTACATCACTAAAATTGTTTCGTGGATGAATATATAGACGAGTCATTTTCAGCCAGCATGCCATAAGAATTTTAGTAATTTTTAAAACAGGCAATACCTGACCATTTAGTCAGGGACACTTAGATTACCCCTTAGATTGTCAAATTAAAAAAAAGAAATGACAATAGCCAATACAACCATAGATGTCCAGTGTAAATGAATCAAAATTATACCTATGTTTTTGTCAGATCGTCAAAACATAGAATACATTTTTTAGTGTGCTGCAGAATTTTAGTGATTCGTTTATGGCTGCCATGAGATGAAAAAGGTTGCACATCGGCTACGTAGACTATTTTTTTATGTTCTACATCAAGATAGACTTCTCCCAGGAGGGTCTCCATAGTTTATACACAGGTAACGCCACTAGATGTCACTGTAAGCTAAATGACTTCAGTAAACATCTGCGATGAACTGATTTTTTTTGAAAACTGAAAATAAGGACATTTCTTAGACATTTATGACATATATGATTAAAGTGGCCCCAAGTTATATCAATGTTATTCTATATTTTTGCCTAAAATTGTCCATATTTTTCTAACTTACATTTTATTTCTTAAAGACTTCTAGAACAGCCGTAATCTGTGGGATTAGGTGTACGGACAAGTAAATAAAATAAAGCGGGAAAGTGAGGCTCTGTAAAACGGAGATAAATCCCGAATTTGATCTACAAAAATGTATTAAGACAAAAACTATCCAGCCACGTAGGGTTTAGAGAACACACAATTTTTTAATACGAAGCTATAGATTTCTATCTGTTAAATAGGACATAAATTAAACTGTTACAGTTAATATAAAATACATTATAGAGATATTGAGAAATAGTTCTACTTGATCGTAATGCATTTGAAAGAAGCTATTGGGTTTCTTTCTAAATATTCATCAGTTACAAAGCTATTTAGGTCAGATGCTACGTGGCTCCCAAATATTTCACACAGTGCTGCAATGAGATTTCTTCTGCTGTGTCCCGGGGAGCCATTTATGGTCCTGTTATGGGACCCACTGCATTCCCAGGAAGAAAAACCTGGATCTCAGTCAGGAAAGAGAGGCAGGGCCCTAATTTGCTGACCTGTGGAATGTGTAGCTTGAAAGCCTTTTCTTTGGACAGACGCATCGGAAACAAACCGAATAAACATTCTATTGCCAGTGGCCACCAGGGGCTCTGGGATCTTGTTGCCACACAGGCGTCCAAGAATTGGTGATTTTTCTGTTTCTCCATCAAATACTTCCAAGTGATCATAAGCACATTCTTGATGCTGTTCTATCTCAAACTCACTGAAGGCCTGTTTACAAAGAAAGAAGAAAAAAAAATCACATATCATTAAGAATAGGTTCTCGTTTTTGAAACAGAAATGCAGATCAATACAATATGTTCAGGTCATGTAAATGATCATTCCTATAGCACATTATTGAAAGGGCTGTAAAATCAATAGGCTGTAAAAGCTCTAGGAAAAACACAATGAGGGAAAAAATATAGTATTCCATGTGAAAGTCTACTACTCAACTATTGTAACTAATTCTACTATTGCAATTAAATCTGCTCCAGTATTGAGGCAATTTAGGGTACCATAATAATATTTTATTCTGAATTTAATTCTGAATTTTTATGAATACATCAGAAAATGTTAAACCACTATATTAAAACACTGATGTCTTCCAGATTTGATGATCATTAACTACTGAACACCATCCTACCTTTAGGAACCTAAACCAAGAAGAAAAATCCATGG
>VMDR010036636.1:0-10449 GCA_007922815.1 Macrotus californicus | reverse complement strand
GTTTAAGTCACGTTTACCTGCTGCACAGTCTGGCCTTTGGTGACATACTCATTGCCGACCTTGACCCTGGGGTAGCAGAGGGCTTTGAGCAGGTCAGCAGAGTTCAGACTCTGGAGATAGGCTGCCTTGTCAGCAACTGCATGGACAAAGTAAGGACAGTGAAACTGATCAAGGCTTATATAATTTAAGGTGTGAATGACAATGACACAGGAAAAAATTTTGCTTGAAGAGTAATATGTGCAAATGTAGCAAAACCTATTCACTTGCTGATAATTGCTTCAAAATTATTGCTACCTTTTATGCTAATTTTAGTCATTTTTTGAGGTGATAATTTGAAATTTGAGGAATCAATGCTCTGTGTGATATTCAAAACACAGCTAAAGTGGGCCACAGATAAAAATAATTTGAGAAATTCTAATCTCAGGGAGTAGTGACAGTAAAATTTAGATTTCTTTTTTCCAGTGCACACAGGCACACAAAATATTCACTGAAATGAAAAATGTTTTAATCAAATTGCAAATACTGTCTTGCAATAAGTCAATGAAGAATAGAATAGGCAGAAATCACATCACCACAGATCTGCTCAGTCATGTAAAACACCAGGCAGTGTGTCATTTCTTTTCCCATCATCGGGTAACTCAAACAAAGTAAAAACATGGTGTGTGCCTCTGAGGAGCTGATGGGGTCAGTTCTGTCCCTTGAAAGAAGTCAACAAGAAGTGGTACCTTCAGTGCCATCTGGCTCGGCTTGCTCTTCCCTTTGCTTTTGCTTGAATTTCATGTTCCCATAATGCATCACAGCTCCTGTGAGCTTGTAAATGGCCACCTTTTCATCAGCGCTGAAACCCAGGATGTCCACAGCACTCTGTGAAGAGTTGAATTTAACTCACCTCACAATTATGACCATGGCAGACTCAGAACACTCCTCCCACTTTTTGTCTTGCCACATTTTGTCTTATATTTGATTAACGTATTTTCGTTTCAAAAGGCACTCATATTCATCACCATTTTGTTTCACATAGCAACACCAAGAGGTATGTAGCAGCCTTCTCATTGAGTCATGTGGACAGTAAAGATACTACATGACTTGCCCACACTCACTTAGCCAGGACTCGAGCCCTTGCTTTGGATACTAAGGCCAGTGCTTTTGCCATTTCTCCACGTTATTAGCCTGGCCTTGCTGCATATGCTTCTCATTGTCTCATGGCTTTTCTTGCTCTTTTCTCCAGCCTCACTAATCGCTCTGTTTGCTCCTTCTTCTTCTACATTGTCCTAAACTAATACATAATCAAAGTCTACCTTTGCACCCTAGTGGTCAGGAAGGATACTGTTGGGAAGAAGATATGAGGACAACTGCAATGGCCTGAGTTTTTTTCCACATTCCTCTCTAATACCATGTCACAGCTTAGCTGACCATGAGATACCTGACAGTGAACTTTACCTGATCATTACTGGTGTAGAGAACAGATATTTGTGGAAAGAACTTTCTCATTGTATTGAAATATATTTGTGTCTTTTTTCTTTGTCAGATTTTGATTACCTTCTTAGTTGCCAAGGCTGGGCATTGAAAAAGCTTACACAATGGGGGGCAGGCATCAGGGAGGAAAAAATATTTATTTGGTACTCTTGTCTCCTAAGACTCTTTCCTCAGATTGCTGCCTTCAGTTCCAGCTCACTCACTCCACCTATTTACAGAACTTAGACATTATTACAGAAGTCATGGAGCAAGACTGCTACATTTTTTTAAGCTCTGAAACTAGAAGGTATTTCTCAACTCCATATCACATTTGGACATATCAATATAATAACAAGATATAGAGAGTAAGAGCTGATATTTATAAGATAAAAGCATAGGAATAATTCACAGACTCTTCGAAAATAGTATTTGAAAAGAAAAATATATTTGCAAGCAACTTTAAATCCTATCTCAGGAATGTTGGGATATTCCCATTGCTATGAAAGTTAATCAAATAAGATTGATTATTCAGAAATTCAAAAGAAAACACAAAATATGTACATATAAAGAAAATAAGCCAGAGAACCCTTTAAAAAAAGAGGAGGGAGGGAAAAACTGTAGTTGCAAAATAAATGTAAAAGCCTCATGGAGTCCCAAAAAGAATAATATTGTGGTGGACAATTCATTGCTTCTTACACGGTGTAGGGTGGTGAGGCTTATATTATTAGCCCATAAAGGCATACTCAAAACAAATTTTGTGTTTACATCTGAGTACAGAGGAACTGTGGGGGTTGCATATTCCATTATAAAAATTTTAAAATATTGTAGTTCTCTCTCATATTCTTGGGTATAGGGTCTGACAAAAAATAGAAAAGAAACATCACTTTTGGAGTACAAAAATTGACCGATAAGATAACAAAAAATAAAGAATCAATTAGCCAAGGAATGACAGGGACTTAACACTTTAGACATTTAAATTTTCTAACACGTATTGGTGGACAGGGGCATTGAAATATCTTGTACTTTTACTCCAGGAGTAGAAAATCCGGAAAGGTAGTACTGCCTACTTTTACTCTTTCTACTACTGCTGTCCACTCGAATAGAGGAGAGTGTTGTATAATGGAAAATGAATTTGCCTTTTCCCGCTTTCCCCCATGTTGTTTCTATTACTTACATCTGTGGCCATCAGCTCTTCCTGATCATCAATGCTGGGCACTGTAATTTCACCTTGACTGACAAAGGCAAAGTCATATGGGTTGGTGGTGATCAAAAGCATTTCTGAACACATGGAAAAGAATAATTATAGGTCAAGTTACTTCGGTCATCAAAAACATTTCAGGGGGACTTCATAGAAGGGCTGTTATTATCAATCAAAGATCTTTCTTACCAATGAGCTCTGGTTTCTTGTTGGACATGATTTGATAAAATATGTGGTAGCTTCTTTCAGCCTTTAGCTGGAAAGTAACTCGGGACTTCTCAAGCAGATCTAGAAAGTGAGATTAAGCACATTTAACAGAAAAGGCCATGGTGGAAAATAGATAAAAATAAGATTTAAAATATACACCTCAAAGGAAAACATACTCTGTAACTAATATTTATTAACTTACATGTTTCAATATCTGCAGAAGCCAGTTTGCCTGTGGCCCCAAAATGGATCCTGATAAATTTGCCCTTAAGGAGGCAAAGGAGAAGTTATTGTTCATATTAAGGTAGACGCTAGTTCTTTAGCTATGGAACAGATAGATGGAAAATATATTATCATCAGATGTGTTGAAGAGGCAGTGCTAATTCTCTCATGAATAGGAAGACCAAGAGACTTACAAAGCGAGAAGAGTTGTCATTCCTCACGGTCTTGGCGTTGCCAAAGGCCTCCAGTAGGGGGTTGGCACTGATGATTTGATCTTCAAGGGTCCCCTAAGAGAATTGAATAAGGCAGATAAAGAAACCCTACAAAGGAGGAGCTGCTGTTTGCCAGAATAACTTCTCATTGATCTTTCCCTTTCTCCTTTCCCCCTTTGCAGTGATCTGTTGGGTAAGGTATTCTAAAGTGAGTGAGGGGGACCATTTGGGGGAGGGGTACATCCCACTGACAGGGTCCTGATTTCCATATCCTTCAGGACCACTTTTTCCTCCTAATTAAATGTCGTGAGAACTTTTGCATATTGAACCTGCCAATATATTTCATTCTCACAAGTCCTTCCAAGAGTTTTCCCCAATCTGGCATGGAATGCAGTTGATTTGCCCTGATTCTGAAGTACTGTGGTCACATGTTAAAGCCTTTTAGTTCTTCCATCCTGAAATGAACATTGTGCCCACCTGCAGTTTGCCACCAGCTTCCTCTTTTTTCTTCTCTCCGGTAACTGCAATTGTTGCAAAGTACTGGATGACACGCTTTGTGTTCACAGTCTTCCCTGCACCAGATTCTCCGCTGTCAAGTCCAGACAAGAAAAAGTCAGAATCTAAGGCTGTGGTAGTAACTACTAGAAGAATCAAAATTCAACAGACAAAAAAAGACAGGAAATGTGCATACGTAATCAGGATCGACTGGTTCTCCCGATCTGTGAAGAGAAACCAAAATCCAAGGTGCTTAAAAAAAACAAACAACTTGGCACATAGATTAACACAGTACCTGTCAACTCAAACTGTCTTTTAAAACTACCCCCTCACACAAAAACAATAACTGTATCAGTTGGTGCTTTGTCTTTTTCACAAGATACTTTTAAAAAACAGCTAGCAAAAGATGTGCTGATTAATCAGTGTATTAAACTTCCATTACCTTTAATCTGATAAAATATGCAATGCATTATTTTACCATATTAGCTGTGAGAGTAAACTATCAATATCAGATGAGTGAATAATAGTTTCGTGTTTCATGTCCCATTAATTACTTAGTTCATAATTCAAGAGTCCTGTCATGATATTTATGTCCAATCCAAAGTTTAATATAGTAATTGTGATAACTTCTTAGCATGAAATTTCAAAGTTTACTTTTTAGAAGACACAATATATTAGCTGTAATTAAAATGCATAGTTAGCACCTAGATTTAGTTAATTTTGAGCTGGAATTTGCATGAATTAATTTGGATTTTAGCATAGAAATGTAAGCAAAACTTCTTTTTTTGGAACTGGTATCTTTTATTCTAAATATACTCTTTCATAGCACTTATTAGTGCTATTATTATGTCTGTGCTAAACATTTTATTCTCAAAGTACTGGCTCTATGTCTTCTGTGTTATCAGTACACAAATCTTCTATAAGTGGCTATAGAAATTGTAATTATGGACTCACTCACCAGTCAACATGAACTGATAGGCGTTGTCCGAGATGGAGAAGATGTGGGGCGGGGCCTCCTGGCGCTTTTTGCCTCGGTAGGCGGACACCACCTCGGGGTTGTACACCGGCAGCCACTTGTAGGGGTTGACTGTGACACAGAAGAGGCCCGAGTAGGTCTGTGGGAAATGACAAGGTTGCTCAATCAGTAGTCACCTGATTAATCTGCCTGGAAAATATATAGATAGGGACCTAAGTATTCCATTGAAGGGACCTAAGCCTTAAGTTCTCATAAGGGGGAATGGTTTCATTCATTTGCTGCCTCCCTCTAAACACCTTCTGCTGCACAAAATGCTGCAGTTTTCCAACTCTCTCAGCATTAAGTAGATGGTTTTCCACATGCATATTTTCACATACATCAGCGTTTACAACACTAACCAAATGACTGGCCTTAAAATAATGTTGAGTAGCAAAATCTGAAAATAAAGTTTCTATTTCAGTTAACACGGTACATAGAGTTATTGAAAAGTAAAGTCAGTGGGGCACTCACGTAGATCATCCAGGCTGCATAACGCTCTTTGAGGTTGTATAGCACAGCAGGCTCGTGCAGGTGGGTCATCATGGCCATGTCCTCGATCTTGTCATATTTGGGAGGGTTCATAGAGAAGACTTGATCTTCCTTAACTGTGACAGTCTTAAGAAAAGAAGGAGCCAGTGTGTATCAACTAAGTAGTAGAAAAGTATCAATTATGCCTCTCCCTCCTTTTATGTACTTATTTATTTTTACTCACAGCTCCACCTTCAGTCTTGGCTGTCACCTTCCCTGCTTCCCTGCTCTGCACTGTCGCTTTCACATAGGATTCCTTAGCATCCACCACAAAGACAGAATTCTTGGCATCAAAGGGCTTGTTCTGGGCTTCAATTCGCTCCTTTTCAGATTTTCGGAGGTAAGGAGCAGCCTCCCCAAAAACAGCCATCTCAGCGTCGGAACTCATGGCTGCAGGTTATTGACGACAACACAGCACAGCACAAGGTGTACCTAGAGGGAAGAAACGGAGGTGGACGATGACCCAGGTTGCGGGTGGGCATGGTCCTGTTAACTCTCGTTTGGTGAATGGACTTCACAGGCCATGCTGATTTCCTCACCCCTGCTTTTAGGGGTCACTCCTGTGTGTTTTGTACGGGTTTGGAAAGATCAGATCATTGAGTTGAAAGTCCTGTCTTGGTAGCTTAATTTTTGTGAAATTTCAAGCCTCCATTGTATCTTTTGTATCAAGTGAGAAATATGGAGGAATTGACGTTTCACTCAGAAACATTTGTAATACCCCAAGTGTGCTCAGATTCTCTTCTTTTGCTGCTTGCTTTTCTTTCCTCTTTCTACACATCCCCTTTTTTGACATTGTGATGATACAACAAATTGGAAAATAACTGTTAACGATGGCTTTACAACCTAAATGAAACTATTTAAAATACTCAATTATTTAAGAACATTTTCTTGCCGTCGAAATTATTGAAGGTGGGTGTGTACATGGATGTAAAAAGATATTAAAATTGAACATATGAAAGATACACTTGTTCTCTGAAAACATAGTCCAGGTTGAAAACACCTAATAAACACAAACTCCTAGGTAACTGACAAGCATTACGTGATTAAAGGGGAAAGTAAGTACAATGAGTGCTGAAAATCCAGTGAATGATATTATCCCAACTCAAAATTATATTATATCAATTCTTAAATTGTGTAAAAGTCAGAAATATTATCTAAACAATATAACTTTAAACGTTTCTTGAAAAAAATCTGAATTTTTAGTAAAATTTTTGTAGCAGGTACATACTTTAAGTCTATACTTGTCTTTGTTTTTGGCTGGGGTTTAGCATACATAGCCTTTTTATCTGATTCTTATTGTTTTTGGTCTCTCTCTCTCTCTCGCTCTCCCTCCTCCTCTTATTTAAAAAATACCAATCCTCTAAATATACCTCCTGAAATGAATAGCCAGTATAAGGTTTCAAGTCAAAATAAACTTAAATTTTTCCCACTGTCATATTAATTGTGAGAAAATAAGTCCTCTCACCCTTGTGACAAGGACAGAATGAGTGCCCAGAGTTAACATAGGTGACCTTTGTGGAGCAGAAGAGGGGCTGGTTTGTGGAAAGCAGTGTCTTGGCTGTTGGCAGTGACACAACGTCAAACTTTGATAAGCTTTCCAGGAGTCTTGGTCAAAACTTCCTCTCAACTCGCAATGTTAGATATGGAATTCGCTACCTACTGATCTCTGAAATCAGTATAATTCACACTTGTAAAAGTTTCTTGATAATACAGTGAAATTTAGACATTTTCAGGGGACAGATTTTGAAACACTTAATGTTAGGGTTTTTTTTTTTTTCTTCAAAGAAGAAATGTTACATTATTGTTTATTTATGTGGTTGTTTTTATACCAGGCAATTTTGAATTAACTACCATGTAGAGATTACTATGTACAGGGAATCCACAAAACACAGAAAGGATGTTACCCTCCCCATTTCATGGCTGAAATCAGTTGTTTCCCAGCTTGTGGGTCACGAGCCCCCAAGGATCCTCAAGCTTGTTGAAGGAAGTTCTTGAATTCACCTGCATGGTGATAATTGCCTCAAGTTCAACAAGCAACATTCTCACACAAACAATATGTTTTCTTTTCTAAATGAATGCTGCTGCATTAGATATAAACTCATTTAAAATAATTATTACATGTATAATAGGTTTTCATCACTATGTGTATTCCTAACATAATGCAAAAAGTACAGGTCCTGACACTTAGAGTTGGGGGAGGTCCATTAAATGTTTTTGGCTCTATGGAAGGGGTCCTAGGAAACCACTGACTTAGATCATAGATGGGAAGAGCTGGAGAGACCTTAATGGCCACCTAGAATCCAGTCTTGTCATTTTACGGATGAGGAAACTAAGGCTCAGAAAGACGAAGGGTCATTCAGTGACAGAGGTATAAGTGGTGGTGCTTGGACATGAGTCCTGTTCCCCCAAGTTCACTTTAGGACTTATTAGTGCTAATTCCACTGCAACACGCTATTGCAAGATAAATAAATGCCAACTGGCTTCACCAGGCAACTAGGGTTAGTGTAAAGCCTGGACTGGCACCTAGAAATTGTGACTTCCAGATCAAGCCATTGTTGCTATTACCAGTCCATCTCTCTGATGTATCCTTCTGGTTTTAAGTTGCATTAGTAGTTTACATTAAGTGTTACATGTGATTGTTGCAGACTGTCTAAAATTCTAACATGTAGAACAGAAGAGTCATTAAGCTTTGTGTGATTAAACAGTCTGAACAGCCAAAATTTTATGAGAAGCCATTCTTAAGAGAGCATGGCTTATATCCTATTCCTAGTAGTAAACTAAGATATAAAGTGGTAGCTCTTTAAGACATAGCAATATAAAGATCCCTTTGTTCTTTAGACTGTAATAATAGATTACTCTTACCTCTTGTGTTACCAGGTGGAGAAGGTGGCAGGCTCGAAGCAGACAACTACTGTTGAAAGAAAAACAAACAAAAGAATGTGGATTATTTTATTTTTTTCATTTTAATCAATTTAATTCAATTTTTTCAATTTAAAATACTAGTAATTTTTGTGCAGCACAATGTTACCCTTCGGAATGTCACAAAGAAAAATTACAAGCTGGGACACATGAGCCATCTCCCGTAAGTGAATAATAATTCAGGAGTGTAACACTAGCCAAGTGCTCTTCCACGAATACGTACCTTAAAGAATTTTGACGGAGGACGGGACACAGGCACCTCAGTTCCACTTTTATAGAGACCATTCTGCACACACAGCAGCCACCTCAGCTGTCCTAGCTGGGAACCTACTTGGCAATCTCTTTGCACAATATTCACTGACTGTGGCTGTGAATGGATATAATTAGAAATATTTGCTGTCAACTATAAACAATTTGACAGAGGATAATCTAAGGCTTTTTTTAATAGGCATTTGATAGGGATGGGGATTCAGGGCTTCTAAGGCTACTTCTTCAGCTTTGCTGTTGCGTCATTCATCACAGAAGTCAAAGCCAGGTTCCCACTTACTCTTCTGCCTATAAAATTGGTCTGGCAGAATGAGCCCGATGTGAGGAGTTCAGGACTAATTGATTTGTTAGCGCTTAGAGCCACTGAAAAGCTGGGATGAATTTTAGATCTGACGCTGTGATTGGAAGCAGTGAGTGATGGATATTAAGGCAGAATTCCTAACCCAGGTTTGGATTTTAGAAACAGTTGCGATAGATTCTTTTAAAGTCTGAAAGTCTAAACATGAAGGAGAAAATTAACTCTTAGATTAGGCAGTGGTGATGGACCCTAAGGGACTTAGAATAGATATAAACACTTCTGTTCCTTTTCTGGAGGACTTACCATGGATATCTCCAGCTCATATGTTTTCATTGAGGGGACAACAGAATGCTGTGTGATGTTCCATGCATGTTTCCACTGCAAAATGGAAGGAGACACAAAACATGCATTTCTAGTTCATGGGCCAATCCTCACGCCTATCTCTAGCTCTAATGAGGTGGGTACTACATATTTTAATTTAAGGTGGGAGGAAAGACAATACTCTCTTTGTGAACTAAGAAGATGAATGGGCCATCACACATGAGCATGATACTTTTAAATTGGATTTTGGTGGTTTTGCCACATACGCAGCTGTTACAGAATATGACAGGAAATCAATCTACCCTAAGAGTGTCCCTCAGATCGGGTGTGGTATTTTGTTTTCAACTGTCATCTGCTAGCTTAAATTACGGATTAAAGGGATTACAGTTTTTATACATCTTATTGACTTAGAATTTCTTTTTAACATGTAACAGATCGAATCTTGTCTACTTTTTGTTTCTTTTGACATGATGCTGTCGAATAGTTGGTCAGACTTTTTTTTTTAAATCTCCAAGGAAATGCTTCTTAGAAGTCTAGGGACTTAATATGATGTTCTAATCCAGAAAGAAGAAACATCTCATTTGTCCCTAATTTAAGACTTTTCATGACTCACTTATTTTTACTTCTTTTGCAAGTTACTATCTAAATTATAGACATAAATGTTATCAAAGGCATGTACTACTTTTGGAACTGAACGATAAAATAAGAAACTGTGAATGAGACCAAGATACATAGGCTGAGTTATACACAGTTCTGGCTGATGAGGACTCTGCCTGAGAGTCAGAACTTTGACCAGTTGCAGACAGACTGAGCATTGAGATCTTGCACACTCTAAAATGAGACAGTGATACTGAGGTGAACACGGCATGGTTTGCCAGGAGTGGCTCAGAGAACTTTGCAGAGCTTGCAGATGGAGAAGAGAGCCAGCACTGACTGAGGGAGGAGACATCCCCCTTATACTTGCTCTTCTACGGACTGTCTCAATAGGGAGTGCAGGAAATCGACACTGAGCCTTCTCGCATTTGTGTGGTTCTTTATGAGTAGGCATGGGTGGGAAGGAGAGTGATTTCGGATACTATACTTCAGCAGTCTGGGTAAAAACTTCTGTCTAGCATTTCTCCCTCATTATCCTCAAGGTTTGGAAATATTGTAGTCTTCTGTGACCTTGCAGTTCGTTATCAATTAAAAACATAAATCTGGTGAAAAACCTAATATTCACTTCACCTAATGGAGTTGTAGGAATTAATTTAGATTATATAAGTGATTTATAGTATATAATCCTTATATAAGTAATATATGTATTATAGATTAT
>VMDR010036635.1:0-10452 GCA_007922815.1 Macrotus californicus | reverse complement strand
GGTTTTCCACATCTCACCTAAGACAGCATTTCTGCCTCATCTCCTTATTTCTACCTTACTTTTCAATCATACCTCAAAACTGAGAAGCATCCATTCCTTTCCTCCTATCATAAAAACAATTAAATAATTTTAAAAATGTTTTTTAATTTTTAAATTACAATTAATGTAAAATATTATACTAGTTTTAGGTGTACAAGTCTGTGATTAGACATTTATATAACTTACAAAGGGATTGCCCTGAGAAACCTAACCCATCTGACACCATATATAGTTATTACAGTACTATTGACTATATTCCCTATGCTGCATCTTACACACCCATGACAATTCTGTAACTACCAATTTGTACTTCTTAATCCTTTTGCTTTTTTCACTTATTCCCCTACCCCCTTCCCCATCTGGCAACTGTCAAAATGTTCTCTGTATCTGTGAGTCTGTTTTTGTTCTGCTTGTTTGTTTATTTTGTTTTTTGATTCTACATATAAGTGAAACCATTTGGCATTTGTCTTTCTCTGATTTATTTCACTTAGTACAATACCCTCTAAGTCCATCCATGTTATTGCAGTTGGCAAGATTTTATTTTATTTTTATGACTGAAATATATTCCATTATAGATATGTACCACTTCTTTAGCCATTCATTTTTTGATAGACAATGAGGTTGCTTCCAAATCTTGGCTATTGTAAATAATGCTGCAATGAACATATGGATGTGTGTGTTTTCAATTGAGTGATTTAGGGTTCTTGGAATAAATACATAGAAGAGAATTGCTGGGTTCTTCTTTGTCTCTTGTAATAGATTTTTTTGTAAAGTCTATTTTTTTCTGGTATACATATTGTTACCTCAACTTTTTTATTTGTTTTCATTTTCATGAAATATCTTTTTTCATACCTTTACTTTCAGTCTGTGTGTGTCTTTCCATCTGAAGATAGTTTCTGTAGACAGCATACATAAGGGTCTTGTTTTGTTGCCCATTCAGCCTCCATATGTCCTTGGATCAGAATATTTAATCCATGTGCATATAAAGTAATTGTATTTATTGCCATTTTATTATTCATATGTTTTGCCTTTTTTATTCTTCTTCTTAAAGAAGATCCATTAGCTTTTCTTGTAATAGTAGCTTGGTGATGGTGAACTCCTTGAGCTTTTTCTTGTCAGGGAAGCTCTTTATCTATCCTTTGATTCTAAATGTAGCTTTGCTGGGTAGAGTAATCTTGGTTGTAAGTCCTTGCTTTTCATCACTTTGAATATTTTGTGCCAATTCCTTCTGGCCTGCAAAATTTCTGTTGAGGATTTAACTGACAGCCTGTGAAAGCTCCCTTGTAGGTACCTAATTGCTTTTCTCTTGCTGCTTTTAAGATTCTCTCTTTGTCTTTTAACCTTTGGCATTTTAATTGTGATGTGTCTTGGTATGGTCCTCTTTGGGTTAATCTTGTTTGGGATTCTCTGTACTTCCTGGACTTGTAGATCTATTTCCTTCTCCAAGTTAAGGAAGTTTTCTGTCATAATTTTTTCAAATATTTTTCCAATTTCCTGCTCTCTTTCTTCTCCTTCTGGCACCTCCATGATCCAAATGTTAGTATGCTTAAAGTTGTCCCCAGTGCTCCTTATTCTATCCTCATTTTCTTTTTTAGTATTCATTTTTGTTTTGCTGCTCTGATTTAGTGTTTTTGTTTCTTTTTTTCCCAAATTACTGATTTGACTCTCTTCTTCATCTCAATTGTTGATTCCTTGTAATGTATTCTTCATTTAACATATTTTATTTTTTTATTTCTGACTTTTTTTTCTATCTCCATTTTGATGTTTTCTACTTTTTGTTGAAGTTCTCACTAAGTTCATGTACTCTTCCACTAAGTTCATTGATTATCCTTAATAACCGTTGTTTGAACTCTGCATCTGGTAGATTACTTGCCCGCACTTTGTTTAGTTCTTTTTCTGGAGTTTTGATCTGTTCTTTCATTTGGGACATGTTGCTCTGTTTCCTAATTTTGGAAGCCTCCCTGTGTTTGTTTCTATGTATTAGGTAGAGCTGCTACGTCTCCCAGTCTTGTTAGAGGGACTTTATTTAGTTGGTGTCTTGTAAGGCCCAGTGGTGCAGCCTCCTTAGTTACCCAAGCTGGGGGCTCCAGGTATGCCCTGTGTGGGCTGTCTGCACTGTCCTGTTGTAGTTGAGTCTTTACTGCTGTTTGTACATCAATGAGAGGAACTGATCCCCTCCTACCCAGATCCATTTGGGGCTCCCCCAAAGAAAGAGTCTATAATTTCCTTCACAAATAGAAAAGAGAGTTAAAAGATAGTATATTCACACAATGTAACACAGATAACAATAAAAAAATAAGCTTCTGATTTATGCAACAACATGGGTAATCTCAAATACATAATGATTTCAAATACATAAGAAATTCAGGTAAAAAATGCAAACTATATGAATCTACTTGTCAATAGGCTGAAAGGTAGTTACAATTTATGTATGGTGAGAGAAATTAGGGTAATTGCTCTTTAGGGGAATTAGGGTGATGAAACTGATCAGACAGGAGTATATATGTGAGTGTATTTGTGTAAAGAGTCCATCATTAAACTAGATGTTAAAGATTAAGTACACTTACTGCATGTAATTCATTCCTCATTAGGAACAGGAGAGGGAAAGAAGGAAGAGGAAACAGAGAAAGAAAGAGAGGGAGGAAGAAAGAATCAATAGATGTCTGGTCCCAGCATAAGTAAAGTTTCTCCCTACTTTTCTTATTTCTTCTTATTCCAACCTGCCTCCTTGTTGCCTAGGACACTGATATTTCTTTAATTTTAGATTTGTGAACTTCAGAATGAGTTTTCCTGATTATTCTAATTTATCTGATTAATCTTGTTATATCCTTCATTATTTTGAAAAGAAGTGGAATCTGATTTGCATTTTTATTCTTTGCCAAAGACTGAAATATATATATGTATATACACACACACACACACACACACACACACACACGTGTGTGTGTGTGTGTGTGTGTGTGTGTTATAAATTTGTTATTTGCATTATGTAGGGTGAAATCTCCCAGAAACAAAAATATTTGACACTGTAACACATTATTTCTGGCATTCATTGTGTATCTACACTCTTAGCACATTATTGTAAACTGAGATTTATTTTCAGGTAAATAGACTCTCTGGATGTAAGCGTTGTTTCATAACCTGGCATAATTACAGATACTGGTGCTTTCTATTCCTCAAGCGATCCTCCTTATTCAATTAAGCTAGGTTGACACCATCTTGCTTGTCCATATATTTTTCCATGGAAGGTGAAATTCAGATTTTTCATATAATAATTTTATCAGCTGCCAAATTTCATTTTTGTTGCAGCCTTGAAAAAACCCAAGTTTCCCTGCATCTTTTGTGTTCTGTGGCTTAGCAATTTTCTCTTCACTTTTTTTATTTCAATGTTTATACATCATCGGGGATGGATATGATTCAGATTCAAGCTGCATAGAACCTAAAAGAAATATTCTAACTGGAAAATATACCTAAATATTTGGGTTCAGCATGGAACCTCAAATAAATACAAAAGGTGACTCTGTTAAGAAGAAAAGAGGCCCTTAGAGGCCCTTGGAGAATGCCATCACCTCAACAGTCTTCAATGCTTATACTTAAACAGAAATTCATTTACTCTTTAAATTTTATGATTGCCTGTATTTCCTTAGAACTATTTCACAAGAGAGGGGCCTTGATTAGAGAGTACTGTGAGATTACTAAATCTCTGGTAGTCTCTATTTAACACCATGTCTGACCTGTCGATAAGTTCTTTGATTGTGCATCTTTACTCTGTTGCATCTTATTCAGAATAGTGCTGATATTCACCTGAAATAAAAATGATAAGAAAGAGAAGAATTCTTTTCTTCTATTAAGTAGCAAATGCTGTTGTTCTGCTCAGCAGAACAGAGGCCCTTGGGTCTATCCTTAACTTCATCCATTCCTATATCCCACCTGCCTCCCTGCTCTGATGTTCTTTTGCACCCTCCACAGAAGTATGCTCTCCGTTTATCAGAGCTGCTCTGTTTGCATTGGAAGGGAGCTGGAAATGCCTGGAAGGGGACTTTCCTCTAGCAGGCCCTCAGCCAATGACTGGTCTTATACATGTATGAGACCCTAGCTCCCATACCTCAAGTTGCAACCATTCTGAAACTCCAGAGTTGTGCAGTAACATGCTGAAGGTAGTCTTCTGGGACACTGTCCACTGTTGCTGCCTTAGTTACCTTCTTCCTTTTGTCTGTCACGTGTTTCTCACTTCCCAATCCACATCCCTGAATGACCTCTCCTAGGATTATTCCTTAGTACAGTACCAGCAAAATAGTCCTCTTCTTAAGATCTGCTTCTGACAAACTATAAGAACATGACTCACTTCCAGCCCATTTCCACAATAAGTTCCTGGAGAGAATTCCATTCTCATTAGCAAAAATTTGCAATATTTTTAAGACTTCATAAGTGTTTGCACTACTGATAGTACTTTAGAGTGCTACCTCCCTAAAACCATGATTGATATTTTATCTACTAAGAATAGGTCTCTTGACTGTCTTCTGACTATAATCAATGAATTTATATTCTCCAGAAAAAAACACTAGCCTGAATGTAACTCTTGTAACTTGGTTATTCTTTGATAGTGCAGTTATGCTTCCCACTCTGAGGAGCAGGAAACCTTATTTCTGAAATTTTAGAAACAACACATGAATTGTTAACTTTCATGTATTTTTTGATAATAGTTGGCTGCTAGTCAGAAAGGAAAAAATAACATTACAGTACTTGTTTATCATGTACCATAGTAATATAAATACTAAGAGCTGGAGTTTGTTCACAAAGAGCAGCAGCTAAGGCCACAGAAATTTGCAGACTGAGCTCACCTATAGCATCCACTGTGGCCAAGGAACTTGACAGAGAGTGACTGAAACTGAGCCTCCCGCAGAGCCATCTACTGGGAGTCTCAATAAAAGAACCTCCTGAATCTGGAGTGGAAGCTCCTTCTGTTTTGGTGTTGCAGTATCCCTTTAGCTCCCTCTATTGACAAAGCCTGACGTTGTGCTGCCTGGCACAGGAAAAACGTGAGTCCACTGTCAACATTGCAAAGGGGAGTTAGAAAGGATGGATTTAGAACTGAGATAAAATAAAATGATAATACACACAGTTTTGACTGTCTTATATTTAAAATTAAGAATAAATATTCAGTTTTGCTGTGGTGATTAGCTTTATTTCAGAAATCATAGAGCTGCTTTCTAGGTTTTTTTTTTTTTCAATACAAAAGCAAAATCATTAAGTTACATACAAACAGAGAGGAATGTATTCATTTCTTTTTTCCTATCATTTACCATTTATTTTTATTGTTACTGAACAATATCTTTCAGTTCCTTTTTTTGTTTGTTTGTATATGAATGAGAAGAGTGAATGTGAAATAAATGTATATATTCAACTCAGGGCTAATTTTCCTTTCAGAGTTCTTCATATTTATTCTGCCAGTCACATAAGAAGTAGGAACCTGTGGAGGACACAGCTGTCATACTCTTTGGTTGTTTTAATGTAAGGAATATCTTTTTCTCTTTTTATCCTTGATGAAGTCATAAAGGTAATGTGGTATTATGTATCTAGCACATGGTAGCAACTTCTTATTTTACAGATGAAAAGTTTGATAGCTCAGTGACAAAAGTCACAGAGCTTGCTTGTGACAGAATCCATGCATACAAGAAACCAGGCTTCCAGGTATCTCGGCATACAAACTCTTTCCGTGAAGTCAGAAGGTAGAGGGACAAGTGTGGTATTAGTTAGGGAATGCCGGACAAGTCATCCCAATATTTAGAAACTTGCAACAATAAGCATTTAGTTAGATCATGATTTTAGAGTTTGGCAATTTAGGTGAGGCTTAGCTAGGCAGCTCTGCTTTTGGCTGTGCTCTGTCACCCATCTGTGTTTTTCTCTGGTCTGGTGGCAGCTTTACTCATTTCAGCTGGGCTCCCTCATCTGTGGACCTCAGCTTTGACAATTCTGTTGACTTGGGACCATTATTCTGCCTACCACAGATGATTAGCAGTCTGACATTTCCTGTAAAATGTTGGCATTTTCCCACTCCCCATCCCTCACAATCAGAGCATATTGCTTGTCTTGTTTAGTTTTGTGGGTGGAAAAAAAAAGCTTTGAATGATAGGAAAAATAAAGGCAGAACACACTGGAGTTGGAAGAGGTAACATGCTGTAGGTCCACGCCACGTCCCCTTGGCTTACTCCAGATGTCACCTGCAAACAGAACAAGACCTAAAGCACATTTTGTGAGTGAGGCTTCAGGAGCAAAAAGCTTAGTTTAAAAAGTGTTTCTGGAGCATGCCTCTGAAACAAGAGCTGGAAGGCATTTAGAGCAGTGCTCACACAGGTGGTACAAGCAGATCTAGCAGGTACAGACTAGAGAAACCTTAGAGTATGTGTGTGTGTGTTAGAGGGCGGTCATGATAGGCATGAAGAGGCTTTAGTGTTTGTGGGAGTAATGGAGAAGAAGCTTTTCAAGAGTGACCATCCAAGTGGGTGGGCATGGAAGGGACTGCTCTCCAGGTTAAAGGGGATCTAGGTAGGTTTAATCAATAAAACAAAAGGCTAACCATAGGACCTCCATTCATATGAACATGGAAATACTATTTGGCTCCCTCATTTATTCTATATTAGTTTGAGTTTGTTTTCCTGCAAGTTTTTCAATGTCCACCTGTGGTTGTAGTACAGAGGGAGATGTAGAATGTCCTGGCACAGTTTCTTTCATTGTCACCTGTGGCTTAAGTATCATTTCAATAGCACTGAAAGAAGTGCCTGTTTCTTCCTGGCAATTTATGACTGGAATGAATGGTTTGCTTTGGGTAATTTCTCCACCGTTTAGTTGTAATTCCAGATTGGTCCCGGGTGGAGGTTAGTGTGACTTTCACTCACTCCTCTGCCATCTTCCTTTATTCTGGAATGAATGGTTTATAAGAAGCCTAAAATCTTTTTTTATACTAATAGCTATATTTCACCTTCTGTATATTTACCTGTGGAATACCTTTTAATTTTTCAGATTATGTGCTGTTCCTCTACTGAGATCAAAATGGCACATAACTGCTGAGAGAAAGACAAGCTGATTTGAAGCTGTTGTTTGAGAGCAAATGAAACCTAAATATTGGGAAAGAAAAAACTTGGAATTTGATTAAGAAGTGGAGGGCTTTAAGTGATACTCTAGTGCCTTGGGCTGGGGTTTCAAAGAGTTGGCAGGGGAATTGAGTCTCCCAGTGCTTAGGCGTAAGACGGTAAGAATAAAGCTATTTTTATCCTCTAGGCAACAGCTCTCCCCTGCCAAATTTCCCAAGACTCATACAATGAGAGCATCCATCCCAAAATGATTAATGCAAATTTAGTAATTGTTCACATGGATCATTTCTCTGTCACCCATTTTATCCGTAAAACGTGCCTTTCTCTCCACGTATGAATTACTCATGTTTTGTGCCACTCACCTGTTGCTGGGGGCATGGAACAAATTGCCTCTTTGTGTGAGGCTGCAGGAAGAAGAAATGACCACATTTGTGGCTGGCCCCCACTATTAAGCCCAGCATGTAATTATCTGACTCAGAATGATTATAGTCCCAGAGTCAGATTTTCCCTGGATATCAGAAGGATAGCACATGAGGTCAGATTCGCAGCTGGACAGTCTTCCGAAGGGAAGGTAGGTGGGAGGGTAGAAGCTTCTGTTAAAGGAGATAAATTTTTGGCAGCAAAGACACATTTCAGTACAAGCCAATGAGGCCTCAGGGGTTCCAGCTTTTGTAAAATTTTAAGTGAAATGAGTACAAGTGCAAGGATTTGAGTTGAGAGCCCTGGGGAAGTTAATCGGAAAAAGAACTATTGTGTTGCCAGTCTCACAGTGTGGACTCCCCAAAAGCACTTCATGTAAGACCCTCAAACTTAATCAACCAATATGGCTCAGTGGAGTAAATGAGACAGCCTTTCAGGCTTGTGTTATCCCTTTCAAGTTTTCAGGGAGCATGGATGCCTGCTTAATAGGCCCTTTCTGGAAACTACCAGATACTATTCAGAGGGCACCAATCAACCCAAGGCTGCGTTCCCTCAGGGCTTTAATTGACAGTGTAAGGTAGCATGGCCATAGTCAGGGGTGGGCCTCCTCCAGGAAGCCCTTTGCTGGTTAAACACCCCACTGCTTTCTGACACTCCCGTTTACTAACCTGAGAAGCTCTGCGTTCACTCTACACCCTACCACCATGCTACACCGAATTTTTCTTGTACACCACAGGCTGTCAAGCAGATTTCCTAAAGCAAACGTGATCTTTTAAGTGCCAGTAAATGGTGGCAGGTTAAAACACATTTTCCATATTGAGAACTGGAAGGAAATAGTATAAATAGCCTATGGGTACTTAAAAGTGCCACCTCAAGGATGTTAGCCACAGAGAATATAGTGACCTAATACGTTCCTTTCTCAAATGCTTAGAAACTACACTTTTTGAAAAGCAGTTTGTCTGAATCCCTGCTTTTAAGGAAGCTTGACTGTCTCCTCTTCTTATTTTAGGAAAAATTGGGAAAATGAAAACAGTAACTACAACAAAACATAACATACAAAAATAGAAGATTTTTATTGATAGGATTGTAGGGGAAATTTGTCAAAAGCATTCAAACTGACAAAGAACAATAATTACTGAGTGTCCTGGGTAGCATACTTTTCCTGGTTTTCTGATTCTATTTGGTCCTGCTCCTTTCATCCTCTTTGAGGTATTTACTAATCAAATAATTCTTATCCACAGGTATGAAAGTAAACTTTGTCCAGTAGGATGCAACCAGTTATTACCCTATGGATATTATTTAAATTCACATCTATTTGCCCATTTATTTTAGCATTCATGGTTGCCTTTGTGAGTTGCTTGAATTTTCCTTTGAACCAGCTGTAACATCTTACTGGTTCCCCTCATTAATTAATGAGTTAAATAAACTATTTGGCACATACTCATTTTATATTTCTATATGACTTAAGAGATTCACTTTAACATATATCCTTCGTTAGCATCAATTAAGGAGGTTTTTAAAAATATCATTTTAATTTTTAAATTACAATTAGCATACAATAGTGTATTAATTTCAGGTGTAAAACCCTGCCATTAGACATTGGCATAACTTGCAAAGTAATCACCTTATCCAGCACCTGTCTGACGCTGTATAGTTATTATTGACTGTGCTCTGACTATACACGTTACTGACCGTATTCCCTACATTGCAGTTGGCACCTTCATGACTGTTCTGTGACTACCAATTTGTGCCTCTGAATCCAGGGGATTTTTTTTTAAAAATTACTCCTGAGGAGATCAATGTGTTATATGGCTTTCTACAAAAGCCACAATAGTTGCCCAGCCCAGAGAAGAAAATGAACAACAAGAAACTTTGGAAACTGGCTTGAAAAGAACGTATGCCCATTAATGCGACAAAACGACTAAGGTGCCTTAATAGAAAAAGACATATTGCAGTTGTCAAATGAACTTTAATCAAATGAACCTTCCATGACTACAACCTTGATTTTTCTTATGTTATTCATTGCTTTTGTAGTGATTCAAATAGAAATCTGGGCTGAATCTCTTTCAAAGTCATTTCAGATTGAAAGCACAGATGCTGAGATGAAGTTCAAAACCATTGGGTAGCAAAGATACAGTATCAGATTGGTTTATTTTTTCCCCTTAGTCCTTCAGGATGTGAGGAATAGTTCAGACAGGAATTTCTGTGATTGCTCGTAATCAAGTATTTGTATGTTTTAATGCAACTTCACCGTTATGAATATAGTAATAGAACACAAAAGCCAAACAAGTGAATTTAGGATCATTGACTGGGATGGCTGTGGCTACTGCTAGCTATTTTTGACTAAGAGCCAAGGAAAGGCCCGATTCAGCTAAAGCAAATTAGACCACATTTTTGAAGTTTATATTATAACAAAATATTCACTTTACTGAGGTTTACATGAGGGCTTTAATTCATAAATCACAAGTGTTTGGGAATCTGGCTTCCCCTTAAGGCTTTTCTCCTTCTCTCTTGTTTTTTTTTTCCTTATTCATCTAATATAGTGTTCCTTAATAAACCATAACATATCCTTCCTAAAACAAAAGTAGAAGCCCTTCAATTTCTTTCTTTCTGCTTTCTTTCTTTAAATGTAATTCGTAATTTGGGAATAAGAAAGAAGAACAGAAACTAACACTCTGATATGAAAAGTGACTCGATGACTTGGACTTGCATTGCAACACCTGATAATTAACTTCAAAACCTCATTTTCCAAGATGTTTTATAAAACTTGGGTTAAAGGTAATACATTTCCCTGAAATCATTGGCCTTATAAGGAAATACGCCAGAATATAACATACTATTGGATACTTGACTTTGGTATTCCTTCTGGCTTTGTATTGATATATAATGAGAAAGTGAGGGG
>VMDR010036634.1:0-10448 GCA_007922815.1 Macrotus californicus | reverse complement strand
CTGATTTTTGGAATTTATTAAAGTTTTCTTTTTTAAAATATTTACTTATTTATTTAGAAAGAGGGGAAGGAAGGGAGAAAAAGAGGGAGGGAAACATCCATGTGAGAGAGAACTATTGATCAGTTGCCTCTTGTATGAGCCCTAACCAGGGACTGAAACTGCAGCCTAAGCATGTGCTCTGACTGGGTATCAAACCCGGTGACCTTTCTCTTTGTGGGATGACGCCTAATCACCTGAGCCACACTGGTCAGGGTTGAAGTTTTCTTAGTGGCCTTGTATATATATCAACGTTTTTACTATTCCAAGAGTACTTGAAAAAGTACATTCTCAATTAATTTAATATCAATTAAATTTATTAATCACATTATTTTATTTTAATTGCCACTAAAATGCACAATAAAAGGGAACTAAAGTCACATACATGGGATTTAAAATGTTCTTAGTTTTTGTGTACTAAAAATATTTGTCTTCTGCTTTTTGACTTGAAAATGGTTTGGCTTGGATAAGATTCTTTGGTCATGCATTGTAGATATTGTTCAAATCTCTTCTAACTCCTCTGAGAGCTGCCAGGTAAAACCTAAGACCAGCCTGAGTTTTATAAGTCTCTATAGGCGATTTGATCTGGCTATCTTCCAAGTCCGGTAACCTCTTTAGGCTATGTCTTGGCGTTGATCATTCTGTGTTACTTTTCTCACAGTAGAGTAGCCCGTGGCAATCTGAATAGCCCAGTCTTTTATACATATAAAGTGTTAAAATTTTATTTATTAAAATATCATTTCTGTTCTACACTCTTCCTTTTTCAAGTGTATTTTATCTATCACCTGCCCTTCACACCTATCACCTTCATGCAAATCCTTTAGAAACCTTGTCCATTTTCATTTTATCTTTTTAACTCCCCGCTCCCCCATCCTGTGACCACTTGGCATGTTTCCAGCAGAATCAACCTCCTTTCTGCTGCTTCCATTGTGGTCTTTATTTCCAGGTTACCTCCTTTGCTAAGTTCTGCTGGTTCTTGCTTTACCTCCTGTTATCTTGCTAAATATTTCCTGAACTATTGTAGATCAGTTTTGTTTTGGGTTTGGTTTTAGCACTTTTTTTTTTAGATTTGTTTTTTAAGATAATTGTTTTTTAAACTTATGACAGTATGTGAGGTCACAAATTTCATCTGTTTTGTGGCAATATTCTTCTAGAGAGTCTTTTTCAACAGTGATTAGTTTGTTTTTCTTGCTCCTTTCATTTTTTTTTCCATGTGTAGATAGTGTGCTGTTTCCTTTTTGATTACTCATTTTTAAATGGGGCGAGGTCTTTCTAAATAAGCTATTTGCAAGAACCTAATGGAGAGAGAGGGCCAGGGTTATATTCTACCAGGAATGCTCCTTAAATATAAGGTAGTAATGGTGAAAGGAAACTTTTAGTCGTCAACCTGCAGTTTTTGCGCCTGCCAAGATCAGCAGCTGCAGAGCTGCACACAAGGAAGCCTCCCTCCTCCCGACTCACCAGCACTCCAAGGCCTGAACTATGTGATTGTTACTGAGCGTCTGAGTCATCACATTGTTCTGTTTTCTGGAACTGTGATGACACTTCCCTTTAAAACAGTGATGCTCCAAAATAAGACTACAGCTGCTCTGTGAACGCCACATCACCGCTGTCGTTGAATTCTGTAGCTTCAACTCCCTTCTTTAATCCAGCTTAAAGACTGGAAGACGGAACCTAAGAAATTGTGGAGAGATTTCCAGAACAGGATAACTTCTGTGAAGGGAAGGCTCCTGATGGAATGTCAACGAACCTGAACATCTAAATTTTCTATGTGAGACAAGAAGTCACCTAGTGTCCTTTTAAAAAACCTTTTTGTAAGTATATCACCTGGGAAGATAGACCACCATGGGTAATTAAAGTCACCAGCCTCTGCTGAAGCTGGAGTTTTCGAGAATAAAAGCAAGGGGCCAGGTCTAACAGTTTCTGATGTCCTTTCTCAGGAGGACAGTCAGGAGCCATAAACCAAGATCATGATGGAAAGAACCTTAAGCTTCATTCTCTGTGTACTGTGCTTAAATATTTGTGATGGTACATATTTATTTTTACAGAAACATATGCATGCATCTCCTGTTTTCATCAGAAAGCTTCAGAGGACAGTCCTCCAAATAAAAAGAATCTCATGCCTGTCAAATTGTAACTACAATGTGATAAGGGTGTTAGATCTCATCTGTTCTTTTTTTTTCAATTACACATTGAAATGAATTTATATTTTATTTTATTTTTATCTATTCAATATGTTTACTTTTTATGTTATTTCATTGTGGTTAGAGCACTTATAAAATCTATGATCTTAACAAATTTTCAGATGTACAATACATTATTGTTGTCTGTAGGTATTAATTATCAGAAAAATGTAAATCCAAACCACAATGAGATATCATCTCTTACTTATCAGGATGGCTATTTAAAACAAACAAACAAACAAACAAACAAACGAAAAGACAACAAGTGGGGAAAAACTTTGCGCACTGTTGGTGGGAAGGTAAACTGGTACAGCCACTATGGAAAACAGTCTAGAAGATTACTCAAACAGTTAAAAATAGTGCCATCATATAATCCAGCAATCCCACTTCTGGGTATTTACCAAAAGAACGGAAATTGTGATCTCAAATAGATATCAGCACTTCCACGTTTATTAAAGCACTATTCGTAAGAGCCAAGATGTGAAAACACCCTAAATAAATGTCCATCAACACCTGAATGGATAAAGAGAATTTGGTAAATACCTGCAAGGGAATACAGCCTGTAAAAAAGAAGGCAGTTCTGCGATATGTAACGGCATGGATGAAACTTAGGAACACTATGCTGAGTGAAGTAAGCCCATCACAGAAAGACTACATGACTCCTCTCATCTACTCACGGTAACAATCCCGCACAGCCTGCGTGCTTACATGGCATTGTGCAGATGCGGTCTTTAAGTCAGAGAGGGTAGGAAATGTGTCAGAGTCATCCAGGGGGCAAGGACCAAAGTTAGGGTTCAAACACAGGTCCCCACATCCTCTTCTTTTTAAAAAACTTTGAAAACATTTTTTCAGTAAGTTTACATTTAATACGATTTTATATTAGTTTCAACTGTACACCGTGGTGGTTAGACAATCATACACTTCACAAAGCATCCCCTCACAATTCCAATATTTCCAGTACCCACCCAGCACCACACATAGTTATTACAACATTATTGACTGTATTTCCTATGGTGTACTTCACATCCCCATGACTATTCTGTAACTATCAATCTGTACTTCTCAGTCCCTTCGCCTTTTTCATCCAGTCTCACAACCATCCTTCCCTCTGCCAACCATCAGTCTGTTCTCTGAACCTATGAGCATGTTTTCGTTTTGTTTGTTTGTTTATACTGTTCTTTAGATTTCACATATTAGTGACATCATATGGTACTTGACTTTCTCTGTCTGACTTATTTCACTTAGTATAATACCCTCTAAGTCCATCCATGCCATTGCAAATGGTAAGATTTCATTCTTTTTTATGGCTGAATAATAATCCATTGTATAAATGTACCACAGCTTTTTTATCCACTCATCTGCCAATGGGCACTTGGGTTGCTTCCATATCTTGCTATTGTAAATAACACTGCAACGAACATAGGGGTGTATAGATTCTCCCAAATTAGTGTCTTGGATTTCTTCAGCTATATATCTGGAAGTGGAATCATTGAGTCATAAAGCAGTTCAATTTTTAATTTTTTGTTTTAGAAACCACTGTTTACCACAGTGGCTGCACCAATCTGCATTCTACTAACAGTGCTAAAGGGTTTCCCTTTCTCCACATCCTCACCAACACTTGTTGTTTGTTGATTTATTGATGATAGCCATTCTGACAGGTGTGAGGTGATATCTCATTGTGGTTTCAATTTGCATTTCTCTGATGCTCAGCGATGTTGAGCATCTTTTCTCATGTCTATTGGCCATGTGTATGTCCTCTCTGGAAAAGTGTCTATTCAGATCCTTTGTCCTTTTTTGATTGAATTGTTTGGTTTTTTGGTGTTAAGTTACATGCCATCCTCCCCAGAGATGCAAGCTGGGGCTACCGAGGAAAGGAGAATGTGCAGAGCCTAAGACCCTGCAGGGAGGCATGCCTCATTCTGAGAAGGGGCCCAGATCTCAGGAGGAGACTTGCCCAAGGAGCACGGGGTGCTGGGAGCCCTGTACCCGCCTCTTGCAGGCTGCAATTTTCCTTCGCCACCAGACAGCTGTTTGAAATACTACAGCTCCAGTCCCCATGACCCTCTTGGAATTCTTCCACCATCCCCTCAGCCTCGAAGTCCCAGTATGGGAAACTGTGCTTTAGAGGGATGTTATGAATATTCAGTAACAAGTGATTATAAATCTTCTGGCAAACAGACAGTCCTATGGAAATGTTAAATAACCGTATGTTCCCATTTAACTTCATTTATAGCATTTGGATGAAACTAAGACATTTTGATTCTTGTTTAGGACTTATACTATTCAGTATTTGTAAAGAAATCATTAGCCATCTCTTATATAAGACCTAAGGGAAGTTTTCATCTTCATCTGCTCCAGAGGGATTTTTTAATCTGTCTGTTTTGGGATTTTGTTTTTTTGTCTGCTCTGAATTCCCCATAGTTGGCTGGGCCTGTTAAAAATAATCTTTTAATTATGTGATTTACTCCAGTCAAAAGACTTTACCAATTCAGTATCTCTCCAAGGGCATTTATAGGTCATTAAAAATCTAATTTCTGTACAGTGGGCCTTCATCCTGGATGATAGATAACAATTAACACGATTCCTCTCTACATGTTTCCATTTTGGTATACAACACACCCCAAATTAGTATTTGTATCTCCAAAATCTAATTATCCACATAGATTTGGGACCTGTTATCTGCATAAATAAAATCCACTTGTGTTCCAAGAAACTTTAACCTTAATAACTTTATAATAATTAATTGTTCTAAAATCTAGGGGCCTTTCACTAGAGTTGTCGAAAAGGAATATTTAATGACTTTGGGTGTCTTTACAGGGTGCTCATCCCACACTTCCATGGGAAGTTCCACAGAGACACCAAGGAAAGGTGGGCAGTCACAGAAGAACAAGATGAAATGAGGTTTCTGGTTATCTACAAGCTAGAAAATCAACGCCCCACTTTCCTGACCTTGAGTCCCTCCCTCTGTGTTCTTCCAAATCTAGAGGTGATTCTGTTTTTTCTCTGTCCTCAGTGGAGTATTAATGAATAATTCCCTCTATTGTGAAATGCCATTAAACTACAATTGTCCTCCCTCATGACATCTTTACGGAGGCTGTCGGTTGCATTAGCATCTTCTGTGGCTTCATCTCCTCCTCGCTGATACAATCTCCAAAGGCCCCTTCACTCCGTGCCCAAGGCCTCCTCTTTGGTTCTGTTATAGCCCCAAATACAAAGTTTCTGGAGGGCCTCTGGCTCGGAAATGCCTCACCAAACTCTTCTTCTGCATCTTTAGTAAACTAAGCTAAGTATGAAGACATTTTAAAGCAATAAAATCTTCATTTACACCCTTTAAATATTTGTGGACAGTCATCATGGCCCTCAGTCCAGAAACACACTAACCCAGTTTTGCACTCTCTCGGAAAATGCACGTGAACAGTGTTCGCGCTGTTTCAGAAGATCTTTGATGGCACCAAACCGCTTCTGACTCCCTTGTTACCAAAAAGGAAAGTGGATGCATCTCTCCCCAGCGTACAGCACAGCGTTTTCTCCTTTCTTGTACGAATTCACAGTGCAGACTGCAAAAACGAGGGCCTCATTAAATGATGATCAGTAAATAGTATTTTGTTGAGCCAGCTTTTATACTGATAAGATGTCTTCTCTTCCTCTTGTCTCTAAACTGTTCTTTCCTCCCATATTTCTTTTTGCTCTTGTGGTAAAATGTGTGAATCTGCTTTGTAGCAAGTTTCACTACAGCAGACTCTGAACAGATCCCACTATAAATTCTTCAAGGATAGTGATTATAACAGTAATTCCTCTGAGGCAGAGACAGAGAGAGAGGGAGAGAGAGAGAGAATGAGAGAGGGAGAGAGAGAGAGAAATAAGTAATGGGCGCATGAATGAATAAATAAATAAGTTAATAAATGAATAGAAATTGCAAAAGGTAAATCTTCAGAAGTAGGAGATAATATAGGTTTTTTAAAAGGAGAAAAATCTGGTTACATTCCCACATTTTACTATTGATGTTGTATGATGACAAATACTAGACAAACATAACGACTGAGAAAGGCATGTGGCTGCTGGCTTTGGAGACAGACAGTCCTAAACTTGTGTCCTGGCCCCACCATTTCCTGGCCCCATAAAGCTCTTAGACCCTCAGTTTTGTCTCCCCCTCACCCCCCATGAAGCAGGTCAAACAGTTATAATACCCATTTTGCAGGATTCACAATAAAAATAATGTGGTAAATTGCTTGCCACTGTGCCTAGTACAGGGGTGCTTGGAAAATGTTGTCATCATCTCTGAATTCTATCCTAGTAGTTCTAAGTGAAGAGGTTCTTGTTTCTGCTAAGTATATTGTTATGTGTTTCATAGACCTATTCTCTCATAGCTCCTCATTCTCATCTCCTGTTTTTTTTTAATCTTTAATGTTTATTTTACTGAAGTAATTCCAGTACTCTTTTCAGAATTAGGATTCCATGCTCCACATTCCCCAGAGCTGATAAAGGCCATGTTAAGTAATTCTTTTCCTGTGTCTTGACCCGCCTTTGAGAGGAGCTTCAAAGACAGAGACGATGCAGGGGCACAGTCCTTCCGTGCCCCGCCCTCCAGCACTGAGTCCTCTTCTGTCATCACCCTTCTCTGTTTTTGATGACGTGACTACGCTGCGAGCATGAAATACAGGAGAGTGCTCTAACAATCAAAGAAACATCTCTCAACACAAATAATAAGTATATAAATAAGTAGAAGAAGCCCTGGCTGGGTAGCTTAGTAGTTTAGAATGTTGTCCTGATATGATAAGGTTGCAGGTTCAATCCCCAGTCAGGACACATACAACAATCAATCAATGAAAATATCAATAAGTAGACTAACAAATCAATATTTCTCTCTCTCTCTCATCAATACATTTTTTTTAAAAGGAGTAAGAGAAAGACAAGTGAGCATTTTTAAAATTCTAAAGGGTATCATTTGAATGGCCTCTCTTCCAGAATTTCTTATCTGAAGTTGAAAAAAGATCCTTGAAATCCCTTCTGCTAATAAAACTTGGAGGTTTTGCAAGAACCCTGGCAGGTCAGGCATTTCAGAGGGGTTGCCCTCATGTTGTCTGTAAATACAGTCCCGGCCCCACCCTGTTAGTCCCACCAAAGCAAAACTACATAACTAGGATTATCCTGGACACTGTCACCACGGACAGCTGGGCCAACAATAGAAAAAGGAGCCAGGAGTGAGTTTGCTGTGAGTGAGAAAGTAGGAAGCAACTGGGCAATTTAGCTCAGAAATTTGGGGGCTGAGGGTTTAACACGAGTACGAAAATAATAAATCCCCCCAATTAACAGATGTTGACCAGGGAGATCTCAAAGTCAAATGGTGTTTTTATCTAGGGTTCAATTTTCTTAGTGGGGATTGGGCATGTCTTGGTGTGGCTTGGAGCCCCAGAGTTGCTCCAAGCAGAGAAAGCACACTGAGCCCATGGATGGAAGAAACATGTGACAAGCCTCATGGTCAGCTTTCCAAAAATCGTCTCATTTAATCCTCACAAAGCCCCACGAGAAAGGTGTATTTTACAGAAGGGGAAACTGAGTGTAGGGATATTAAGTTACTTGCCAAGTTCATAAAGGACTGGGATTCACACTCCAGCACAGGGTGTCTGGGACCACGCTCTTAACCCTGTGCAATCCAGCCTCCTGAACAACTCAGACAGAGATCTTGGTAATAGTGTGCTTGGTTTATAGTTACCTATGCTCTGTCTTAGCCCTGAGATACAACAGGGTTACCAAAAGTGCATTTCCTACTTCAGCGTGGCGGGTGGAAATATGGCTCTTCTGATATGTTCATGGGGAAGAGGCGACAGACTTGGTGAGGGATGCAGTACGGACTGGCAAGGTGCGTGTGTAGCAAACATGGACATGCGTCCTCACACACCCACTTACCTGTCCATAAGAGTCCCAGACAAGTTGGCAGTGGTCCTCCCTCTTCTTACACATATCTCTTTTCCTCTATTAATCTCTCCCTGCCCGTTTCCTTGGTTAACACACTCTTACCTCCCACATCCTTATCCACCTCACCCCCAAATCCTGACCACCCAGTTGGAGCCTATTCCTTTCTATCACCTGTACATCTCAATTTCCAGTTGTAACTTAGATCTTCATTTCTCCTTATTCTTTGAAAGCTGCCGACACAGGGGCTTGCTACTTACTTCTTATGTCCCATGCTCAAAATTCTGGTTGAAATTAATAGGACTAAAATTAAACCTCAGTAGAAAAGGAACTTAATGTTGAAGAAAAGTAGCAATTCTTTAAAAAAAAAAAAAGCAACTTCATAAGCTTTAGTGTCATTCCAACTGCTGGAAACTTCTTTCCATGAAACTTACACATTTTCTGAGCTTAACACTTCAGTCACTGCGATCACTTTACATTTCTACCTCTTCCAACTGGGTTTTTGCCACTCAGAGATCAAGTTTGTTACGTAACAACATTAACAGCTAATAAATTAGGCTCCCTCTTGCCATTTTCTTGAGCAGGGCTGGCTGAGCCAAAGCCTCGTGGAATTTGGGGGGAACTTATTCTGAGGCTGATCCTCTACTTGAGCTACCAGGTCAGGATTCTATACCAAAGCTGCCCTGCTCCTGATGAGGGGTGAATCCCAGAGTCACCTCGGAGTTGGTTCCAAAGCTTTTCTCCAAAACCCTTTGAACCAACACGATTCAGGTGTTTTAGAGCACAGAGAAGAAATGTGCAGGTACTGCACGTTATCGACCTTTCCCGCTGGGCTCTTGGCAACACCCACTAATCAAACACATTAATACTTCTGTAGCTAAATACGTGAATACATTACATGAGGTAAATAAAAAATAAAAACAGTCTAGTATCAGTTCAGGCTGGCTTTGACTGTCCAACGAGTTTAGATCAGACTGCGTTTGTTGCCAAATGAGTTAGCAAAATCCTTTTGATTTTAGGTTTTCTTGGATTTGGGATTTTAAGAAGAGATGTAGGCCTATAGGTGCAAATAGCTGGGCATTCCTGTGCTTTCTTGTAAATCCCAACAGGAGCCTGCACAGGAAGGTACTGTTCTTGGCTTTGGGTTCTAGCTGAAGAAACTTCCAATGGATAGTCTAGGAAAAGGGTCTGAGGTCACAGAGTCACAAGGGGGTTCAGACCTGGAGGATCTAAACCAATGCAAGACCTGTGCTCTTGCCACGGTGATGCTCTCCGCCTGGGAAAATAACCGAGTGCGGCGGAGTTTTCTCCCTAAGAAGGCAGCTTCCTGCCTCTCACCTGTCTGGCAGGAGATGCTCCTGGCTATTCAGCTTTCTCAGCCGTCCTCACTTAGCATTATTAGCTCCTAGGGCTGTCAGGTTGCCGCTGATCCCCTGCTTTTTACGCAGGCCCTCTCAGTTTTCTTGCTGAAGATATTTTGAAAATAGCTGAGTGCCCCAGACATTCCTGAAGCAGTCATTTCCTTCCCTTCTCATTTATTAATGGACTTATTTCTTTTGACTCCCCAGTGCTGCTCTGAGGCCCTTGTGGAAGGCCTGTTTATTGCCTTTGGCTGACATTACCTTTCTCCTTCTCCACCCCAACCTTATCTTCTCCCTGCCAGCAGGACTAACCTTTGTGCCTTTCTCCTTTGGGCTTCCCTCTCTCACTCGTGTTTTCCTGGGGGAGCCTTCCACCCTGGGCAGGAGGTGGGTGGTGCGGGACGGGCTCTGAGCAATGGTTCCAGAGTCTGTCAAACTACGCACATGCTCCAGGCCTTCTCATTCTGTGAGGACCTGGGCAACAGTTGAGGTGAAATCACATTATGGATTGAAAATATTCAAGCTTGTCTTAATTTTTTTTTTTTTTTGGCCTTTTTATCTTATTTACAGGGCACAGGCTGAGTCTCACGATCTTAGCAGGAAGAGCCTGGAGCTGGGCTCTTCATATTTGGGAACCAGTACAGGACTGTGCTGCTGGGCAGCTAGCTCCTCGTTGCTTTGTGAGATGGTGGCTGTGGTCAGCTGGCACTAAGGGAACCTGCTGGAGATCTGGCTCCTGCTCCCCCAACCCTCTCTGAAAGAGTTCCTGGGTTTTTAGGCAAGACTGATAAGAGTGAGGCACACACGGTCTCTCAGCTCACTGATTGCCCTCTGGGTGACTTCCCGAACAAGCTTTTACTTCTTTCCCTTCATGTCCTCACCTGCAAAATGGGCGCCATGATGTTACCACTTCGATTCTGACACCAATTTCAATGTGTGGGATTTTTTTTTTTTT
>VMDR010036633.1:0-10449 GCA_007922815.1 Macrotus californicus | reverse complement strand
TTCTTGTTTTAGTTCTCTCTCAGTAGTGTGGCCCAGAAACGTTGGCCTAAAACTAAGGGCAGATAGAAGATTAGAAATAAAAATATAAGAAGAAATTATCACCTTCTGTAAAATCATAATTGAAAAAATTAAATGCCCTGAAAGCATATAATAATGGCTCTGTCAATAGGTTTACCTTTGGATATAAATTTGTTTCTATGTATGGCACTTGGGAATCTCCATGTAATTTAGAGTTGTATTCCAACTTCTTTTTTCTATTTCACTTTATCACTGATTGGAAAACATTGTAAAACATGCACGATCTACAATGCCTATGGATGCTAGCACTTCCATAGAGAAGTAAACTGTTAATTAAGTACCGCTTCCAAATGAAGTGTGATTGGCAGAGAGCATATTCAGGAGGAGAGGATGTCCTGAGGCTGAAGGAGTGGGAGGGTAAACAGGTGTGTGCCTCCCTGGTACCGTCTCCAGGATTCCCAAGAGAAGAGAGCAGGTGGGGGTAAGATGACCAGAAAATGTAAGGCTCTGAGAATGTCTTCTTTGCTCCCCACACCCAGAAATACCCAAACAACAGCCATTTACTTGTGCTGGCTCTGCTTCAAGCACAGCTGGGTTGAGGATTCAGGTGAGTGGGGATGACTGTGCTGTTATCAGTTATGGATTTTGATGTTTTCTGGCAGCAGGTGTTGACTTCAGGTTCATAGAGAACTCAAGGTAGTGGGCCAGCTACTCCACCCAGGAATGAGGTGGGAGTTGAAGGGTAAGAAGGTTAGTGCAGGCATACCAAAGCCGGTTTCTTGTCCTGTTTCTCTAGTTCAGAGCCCCGAAGTGAGTTAGCTTCGGACAGATGGTGCCTGTCCCTTGGCCCAGAGCCTAATTGCAGAGGTCTGGTGCAGGGATATGATCAGTGTGCATGCATTTTACGAAAGTTGCTCTGTTAACCAAACACTGAGCTTCTGCTGACCAAGTGCCCAGTGATGAGCTGTGATCATTAATGGAGGCTGGACTTAGCTGAAATATATAGGCTTCCCAGCAAGGCTAATTTTTTGACACCTCATCAAACTGATAACGTTAAACCATTCCTTCAATATTTACTCAGAGGACAGGCTGATGGCTGACTAAAGAGAGAGGAGTAAAAAGGAAGATTATGAGTGGCAGCCAGAACTCAGCTGTCTCTCGCTATCTAGCTTATACTTGCAAACCTCACTCACCAAAACAAAGTCAACTGAAGTCAACAGGAATCATCCTTTTTGGAAAGCAAATTAGCAATTAGCTGTTATTCCTCATTTATACCACATAGGGAGGGTTATGATAAAGGATTTTCCTCCTTACTTTCAGAGATATCACAATAGGGGACCCATGAACAATTCCCAACTGAGTCCCATCAAAATCGTGGTACCTGGAAAATCATTTTTGGAGCTGTCTTTACCGATCCCAGATTTCAACATGACAAGTTGTGAGGCAACAATATCATGCTTGTGTGACCAAATGATCTGGCATGGAATCTTGGCTCTGCCACTGTGTGAACAGGAGAAAATATGTAATCTCTTCGTTACTCAGTTTCCGATTGGTAATACAAGTGTAAGGATAATAGTGCTGTAAAGATATTATGGACATTAAAGGAGCTAATATATGTATAGCTCTCTGAAGCCTGCCTACCACACCATAAATACTAATAGTTCTTAGCTGTCATTCTTTTCCTTTGATGCTTTAGTAAAATATCGGCATGGCCATCAGAAGCACGTGGTAAAATGAGCCTTTAACTAGATCTTTGTGATACAATATTAAAGATCCTAGCATCAAATAATCCTCCTAACAGGCTGCCTGGAATCTCATCTATAAATTTACTCCTTAAGGTCCTCATGGAGACATAAACTATACAACCACAAACTGCTGTCCACATTTTTTCATCTTTGTATCTCCATGAAAATACCTTCCTGTTCACTTTTCCCTATGTAGATAAAGAACTCTCTAACTTGTTCCCAACTTACACTCCAAACATATTTTTATCTTGGCATTAAATTATGTTTATTTCTCCTCCTGGAACAATAAAGCTCTGGAGTGGTCCTGGTCTTTTCTCAGTACCTAGCACAGAGTTCGGGATGTAATAAATGAACAGTAAGTCAGTCTCCAATGAAATTCCCGACCCTTTCTTCCTTTTTGACTGGACATCATTGTCACCTCAAGCTGAATACCTGTCCACCATTATGCATAGCTTCAATTAAAACTGTTAGCACTCTTGATTTCTTCTCTCTTCAGTGTTCTGCTATACCCAATGCTGGCTCCCAGAAACTATTTACTTTTCTGTTTCTTGCTCTGAAGCCTTGGGTCTTTGGAAGCAAAAAAAAAAAAAAAAAAAACCCACAGAGTGTAGATGAGTGACATTTTATGTTTATGAATTGCAACTCCATTTCTTTCTGGAAATTTTGTGACTGCTCCTAGTCACTTCTCTGTTTTTCCCCTAAGTGGATATTCCAAAATATTTCACAAGTCCCATTCTTTTGTATATTTCATTTCCTAACTGGTGTCATTTCCTTGCCTCTGTCCCCTCAAATCTTTTGTCCCCAAACTCTTGAATCTTCTAGTTCTTCCAAGATCTTAATCAGTCAATTATATTTCCTTTCTGTGATTTCAATATTCCCCTTTCCATTGCCTTTTATATAGATCAGAAAACTTTAGTCTTAATACTATAAAAGCATTCCTTGTGATCATTAAATATCTTGAACTAGTAATCCACATTTTCCTTTTCAACTTCTTTAGCTCCCATTCACCTCTCAACCATTGTTCTCTGGCTTCTATTGATACCTCTTCAAAAAATGGCTCTCACTGGAGTGTTTTGATTTCAGGTTGCCAATTCCAAAGACCTCTTTTCTTATCACACTTGATCTGCCATTGAGCACTATAACCTGCTGGCCATTCTCTTCTCTCTGATGCTCCAGCGACACACTCTCTTAGAACACCTCCTGACTTTCATCTGATGTTTCATTGATTCACCCTTCTCCTTCCACTCATAGATATTGGTGTTCCCTATCATTTTTCTTGGACTTCTCAATTTTTTTGTGTGGGTGATTTTATCCAGTTCCAGAGTTCCATCTACTGCCTAATTATTAATGCCCAAAGGAGTACTCCTTTGTGACTTTTCTCCTGAGTTATTGACCTACCTTTCCAATAGCATGCTAGCTCTCTCAGTGTGAATGTCTACTGAGCATCTCAAAGTCAGCACGATCCAAATCAAACTCTTCATCTTATTCCTTCTGAATCTGTTCTTTTTAATGGATCTTATACGATAAATGTTAATTTTCCTCAACTGCTCAAGATAGAGACTGGAGATATTCAATTCTTATCTCATCCTCACCCACTATACATGTAATTCATCATTAGTTTTCTTGAGTTTGAGTTTTGAACATATGGCCACTGTAGTTACTGCCTTGTTTCAGGCTGCCATCATCTTTTACTGAAATTATCGCTTCAGACTCATATTTTCTCTCTGACTTGGGAACTGCCACCTCCAATTTGTCCACCACAATGCATTCAGTATCCAACTTTCTTCACTTACTAAATAGATTAAAAATATATCCTTTAATATTCTTCTTTTAATAAACCTGTAGTGTCCCACTGCATACGGTTGGCTCCAGCCTACTTTACCATGCACTCCTCTTAGGATTCATACTTACACTTACAGGCTGCACAGGAGTACTGGTAATGAATTGATTTTTGCCCTGCTTTTTCATGCTTATGTCCTACTTTTCTCATCCTTACATATCTTTGTCCATTTTATTATTTCTTCAGAATTTCAAAAATACTGAACTATAATAGAAATAATAAATTCAAAGAAACTATCCTTCCAGTCTGACCTCCATTATTTTCTTCACAAAACCTTTAAAATCTCTGCCAAAAGGCATAGCTAGTCCCTGTTTCATCATAACTGTTTATTAATACTTATCTCTTAATGCTGGTTTAATTGCATTGTAATTATGTTTGTCTATCAGGCTCCTTCAACTCTGTGTCTTCATTTCTAAATATGGAAGATAGTTGGGATTTGAATACTGGCTTAATGTATGAAGATGTAACTCAGGAGTTAAAGAATTCCCCTTGATCATCACAAATGCTGAGTTTATGTTTACCTCTGATTGTCACTAAGAAAAAGACCCTGAGGAAACTGACTCATATGACAACTAATGCTTGTTGAAGGTGACGGGAAGGAAGAATGGGGCTGGGAAGATTCCAAATGAGGGCAGACACTAAAAAACACAGTGCAGAGGAAGATCCTGTTCTATAAATATATAACGTGTGGTCACTGGGCTGAGGGCTCATAGAAGAAGGGCCATGGGGAAAAAGTACAGGCAAAGAGGCTGGGGAAAGGCACTTGAAGAGAATTTTCCCAGCTAGTCAGTTCTGCCTGGTACAGATGTGAGGTTTGCACATTGGTTCTGAATAGGGTCATCTCCTGGAACAAACCCTTTGGCACTGGAAAGTTCATAATATCTAATATTTGCTAGAAGTTTGCATGGGCATTTATATTTAATGCTTTGTTTCTTCTCTCCACCAAAAATATTGCTGACTAGCACTAAGGTAAATTTGGAAGAAATTGGAGCAGAGAGTCTAATTAATAATTTAGGAATACCTGCTATTTCTTTTTTTTTAATTTTTAAATATATTTTAGCCCTTGTCTCTTTTGTCTTTATTACTTCTTTTCTTTACTTCTCTTAAAGTATATTAAGGATATATCACCACTTAAAGTTTTCTATGTACCTCGAAGCTTCAGGATACCATTCTATTCTCTGCAGGGATTGAATATATGTTTGTTGTTCAAATAATTAGTTGAAGAAAGCTGGCATATTTTTTATGGGTTAAAAATTAAGTAGAAGCTCCACAGTAAAAATGAAGCAGAATTCTGCACCTACCTCTAGAGGCTGGCTAAGCAATTTAGTGTTTAACAAAAATTTTACCTCTTAACATATGAAACATCTTTTTCTGGGAAAAGTGCTTGTGTATTGCTTCTGAACTGTATAGTGCCATGTATTTGTTAGAATAACAGAACAATCTAAATAAATGGACTTGCCATTTTAACCCTCTGCCCACATATAAAGATTGCCAATACTTTGGTGCATAATCTTGAGATTATAGTTAGCTTACTAGATATTTGCATTCAAATATATATAGCAAATGATTAACATGTATACATGTTTTATAACATTTTTACTCATATAAAGATTTTTAAAAGTTAGTAAGTATGAATCATGGAGATGTTTTAAAACGTATTTGTAAATTTGATAGTCTTATCCCATCTAAATTTGGGGTTTAATTCTTTTACTCCTTGAATGTGGCTGCCATAGTGACTATATTCTAGCAAATAATAGAACATGGCAGAGTGACACTATTTTATTCTGAGGCTAGGTTATAAAAGGTGATTTTTTGGAAAATGCACTTACTTTGGGAGCCATGACAAGTGAAAAGGATGGCTACCTAAAGCAGTCATTCTGGAGAGACCATGCAGAGTTAGAGAGTGAGAGAGTGAGAGAGAGAGAGAGAGAGAGAATCACCAGACTCCTGATTAGTTCGGTCCCCAACATTTAAGCTACTCTAGCTGACCTAGGAGAGCAGAGAGAAGCGATTTTTGCTACACCCTGCACAAGTTGTAGGTGAATGTCATTGCTGTCTTAAGCCATTAAGTTTGGGGTTGTTTTGTTACATAATAGGAACACACCTACTAAATCTTTCTTAATAACTATATAGTGTTTTGATATGATGGGCACATTATGTTTAACTGATTGTTGGACATTGAGGGTTATTTTTTCCAGATTTTAGTTGTTATAAAATTGTTGAACAACCTTGAACATACATGCCAGTGCACTCACACAATTATTATTTTAAGTTGAATTCTTAGGAATTCTAGGTAGCACCCAGAAGTGTGTCATGGTAGTGGCTTTGTCATAAAGATTCCAAATCATGATAATCCTTTTTAATCTTTGCCAGTCTAAGGCAGAAAATAATCGTAATATGTATATAAAATTTAAATGTGTTACTTATTTATCTGGCAAATAAACGAGGTGTGATTGTATTATAGTTGTACAGTGGAGATGGCAGTTGTTCTGTCATATTTCTCACTTCAGAGTGCTCTTTTCTCTCAGATTGAGCACACTAGAATCCCTTAGGAGATTTTCTCCAAGTATACATAACTGCGATTTTCTAGCCTCTCTATGGCCTTCTTCTCCTGCTAGTCACATGGCCGACAGCCACCTCTTCCATGGGACTGCCTCCAGTGTTTGCCTGAGGTAAACTGGAAGGGCTTCAGGGCTGTCTGCACGGAATATGATCAAAGAATCTTTACATTTTTTTACATTATAAGGAAAATAAAATATAATGCCTTGGGGAAGATTTTAATCACTGAATTTGCATAACACTTCCCACTTGTAAAGGAATATTTTCCATATTTTTACTGAGAAAGTTTATCTTGCTCCTATGGACATAACTTCTCTTTGTAAGTATACGTCAGGATTTATGCTCGAAACAGTTGCACACAACTTCCTAATGAAGGTTTGGTGACATTCTCTTTCAACTCTTACAGATTGTCGTCAACAACAAACTTCATGAGTGCTGGGAATATTGGGGGGACACTTTGTGAAGTATATGATTGCTTAACCACTATCCTGTACACCTGAAACTAAATCAGCATAATACTGAATGTAAAGTATAGTTGAAAAAATTAAAACAATTATTCATACAGGTAAGTAATTAAATTCTAAACATTATGAGCATTAAAAATTTTTATACTTCAACAGTGCAGATTACATTTCAAACTAAACTTACCTTTTATTTCACTGAAAAATGTAGTGTTTGTCAATGTACTAGGTTGGCAATGAATGAGGTTAGCCACGTACTAGGTTAAGGCACTCTGAGGGAAAGCTGAGCTGCAAACACATTGGGCTCCCAGCTCCAAGATTCCCCCTCCTCCACCCCCAGGATCTCTCTATCTCGCCTTTATGGCCCTGTTGCATATTCCTGGCTGCTGAAGTCGAAGTCCATGTCGATGTCCTGGCAGTGGTGTCTCCTTGGCAATGCTCACTAGGTTGCTGCAGAATAGCAAATGCTAGACCTTGCTCACTCTCATCTTACTTTCTATCTGTGGGGACTGCTCTGTTGCTCTTCTTTCCTATTCTGTTTGTTTTCTGATTTACTGTTTATTTTAAATTTTATTTCCTATTTATTTTTCTGCCAGGAGAACCCCCTATGCCTTACTGTCATCCTTCATCTTTATACCAGGCCTAACTCAAATTTTCTTACCTACCAACATGATTGTCACTGTCTGAGGCAAAAGGTGTTGGGCTCAAAGTTTCTCTTGCTGTTTCATGGGCTGAGAATAACCATTACTCCCACCATGCCTGTGTGTGTGTCTGTGCGTGTGTACATATACATGTATGTATCTGTCCAGAAGGTATCTAGCCATGTAATATGAAAAATACAGACATTTACTGAAGAAGATACAAGATACAAGAAACATTGTACATAGGACAATGACACCTCAGTCCCCTTCAAAGTAGGCACCTTGGGACCTCACACAGTTCTGCCAATCACCATCAGCTGACTCGTTGTATTTTCCTGAATCTCATATGGTCTGAAACCTCTTCCTTTTCAAAGTGATTTTAGTTTTGGGAAAAGCCAAAAGCTGCAGGGTGCCAAATCTTGGCTGTAGGGGGGCTGAGTCACCTGGGTGATTTGATGTTTTGCCAAAAACTTTACATGAGATGTAATGCATGAGTGGACACGTTGTCATGATGAAGCTGCCAATCAAGAGTTGCCCAGAGCTGTGGCCTTCTGAATCATCCAAATAGTTTCTGCAGAGAAATGTTCAAGCTTAATGCAAAATTTGATGCAGATTCGTTGCTCTACTTGCTGTCATTTTGAATGTGATAGCCACATAGTACACATGCTCACTCAATGGCATCTATAGCCCCCACTAACTAGTACAGTGAAGTCATCATTGTTCACGCATGTGCATTGCAGGCCACTCTCCTTGGCTGCCAGGTTACATCGATGGTGTGCAAATGGTTCTAGTTATGTTAACAATGGATGGACTTTTTCTAGACAGACTACATGTGTATGTATATATACATATGTGTGTGTATGTGTGTGTGTGTATAAATTTGCATCACTCCTGTGAACAATTTTCTGGACATTTCCTGTTGGAAAGCTTTGTGTTGGTATCAATTTGCTAATGTTTTATTTGTTAATTTAATGTTGATTTTTACAATTAAGTTTTAATTTTATTTTCCATTTCATGGTACTCATGGTATCAGCTATGTTATTAGCTAATCATGTTGGTTTCATACAAATTCAGTGCTTTTTCATCTTTTTTTCTCTCCTGGAAAATAATTAGGATGGGGATGATCTAGCTAATGAAGGTATTTCATTTTATTTTTTTACTTTTTGTTAATGATTTATTACAGAAGAGGTGAGGAAAGACTCCATTTCATTTCACAATTCTGGATGCAAAGAGATGAAATAATTATCCAAATGATCCTTATGTGGACTACATTTCCTTTCTTTATATTACTTTTCATTTCACACAGTATTCTTCATTATATATGTACTAAATGATAGCTTAAAATTTCTAAGTCGAAAGACTCCATCTATAAACTGTTACTAATAAGAAAATGTTTACTGAGCCCTCAGGGACTTTTAGCTGGAGAACATTTCCCTTCACAACTCAAGTGGGCTTGTCTTCATGACTAGGTTTACTGGGTTCATAGGGCAAAGAGGGATTTCAGTGCTGTGCTTGCCCCATTTCTCCCTGCAACAGCATCTTGCTAGGACCAATTCCAGGACCCTCTTGTCTTCAGAGTAGGTGGATTCTTCTGGCAGAGAATTTTGCTGTCAATCCCTGGGAAGATAGGGTGGACTACAGGGCCCAGGTGCATGTGTTGTGCTGGGGTGTGACTATTTAGCACTCAGAAGGTACACTCATTCACAAAGTCTTAGGTTTTGCCTTGGTAGGTTTTTTTTTTGACACCATGCATTCAAATGAATTCATAAGAGAAAAGGAAGAGGCTGCTGAATTAGACACACAGACTTTGCCTTGTCCATCTGTGTCTGAAAAGTGCCCATTTATTTCTGTGATTGCAATTCATACAGGTCCAGGGTAGGACTAGTTAAGGCTTTGAAATGCCCTATTTTACAGAGAGGAAAAGTGAGATGGCTAAGAGTTTTATATATCAGCAGTCTATTTGTAGTAGAAATGAAGAAGAAAATTATCTACTTCTCTCTTCTTTTTCCTAATCAGCAAATGAAAAGTGAAAATTAAAAAATGCTTCAAATATGAGTATGAATGTTCACGATGTCATTGTATTGTCATTAACTGTGAGTCCAAGCCTTGGGAGCAGATGAATCAAGTTCTGTGTCATAGGCCGCATGATTGGAGGAACAATGATTCTAGTGAGTCACAGCTCATGTCATTATGACATGAATGGGACAGCATTCCAGATTCCTCTTCCTTTTAAGGGAGACAAATTAGGTCACACTTCAGTGAAAACCCAAATGATAGGGCCATTTTCAGAGACGCTCTCCCGCTGATGCAGCTCTCCTGTGTTCAGGGGATAGAGGGTGGGTGGGGGAGTTATGTTATGCTGGAAATAATTTTCTTTTGCTCTGGGCTTCTTAGTGACAAAGGTCATCGTCAGCAGGCAGTGCTTGGTAATCTACATGCTCTGGCTTATTTTTGTGACCACATTAATTCACTGTAAAGAAGCCAGCTTTACATTCCTTTGTTCTTCATTGGGGGATTTTGCATTCAAGCAGTGGTGTTCAGAAGCAGATTCCGCTATTTCTTCATGCTGGTGGTCCATTGGTATTGCTCCTCACAGAGTTCAACTGCAGTAGAAGAATGCGAAAAGAAAGCTCAAAGATGCTTTGTTGCATGAATGCAAAATTATAACAAACAGAGCTTGATACAATGCCAGTGGCAGGGAGCACAGTTATTTATCACTTCAAGGGAAAGTCAAGTGAAATAGCTATAAATTGTTTAAAGCATGTTTCTCCCAAATCTTTCTTGAGTTTCAGTCTCTTTGGCTGGGAAACAGAGAAGACCTTTATTATTTCCTGAACTAGGATTTTTAGTCCTTGGTGTGCGGTGCCTACCTTGGCTTCCAGGGAAGGGAACCGAAGGCAGAATCAGAGAGCACTGTCTGCAGAAAGGATTCAGAGTTTTTGGAGTACTGGCTTTAAATTAATTTTTTAATTCCGATGATCTCTTTACTGAATTTTTCATACATTTTTATCATTTACATTATCTTAGGAATGTATCCTTTTCATCGAAGTCTAATTTTTCAGTAGAGTGGCATACAGTATTCTCTTATAACTTAAATGGTCTTCTCTAAGTTGGTGTTTGTCCCCAGAATGGTTGAGAGAGCAGGCTACAGTGTCTGTAGGATTTCAGTATTGGCATATCATTTG